>JADLZL010007582.1:0-75457 GCA_015844335.1 Chrysopogon serrulatus | reverse complement strand
ATATAATGACACCCCAAGGCCCCTCCAAGAGGCATTCTACACCCTCGGTGCTTCATATTCTCTACATAATTAGGGTTAGGGTCCCTCTAGTTGATCTAGTTCTAGTTCATCTAGTTCTAGTTCATCTAGATGTAGCAATTAGGAGAGAGACTAGTTCTTCTAGATCTAGTCTTGTTTAGAGATTAGAGAGATTGAGTAGAGGAGTAGAGATTCTGGAGGAGTTTCGGCTCATCGGTTTGCCGGGCTTCTAAGTCAGATTCTTAAGATTCAGCTCCCTCGCCTGAGCTGCATTCTAAGGTACTTTTGTATTCGCCAATCTGATTCAAGTAAGCAACTTGTTTTTATTCGTTCTTAAGTTCACAGCTCATATTGAGTGCTTTGATCTTGGTCATTACTTGGTTGAAGTAGTATTTCGTAGTGTAGGCGTGGTGTCTAGGCTAGTTTTACTTGTGGATGTCCCCTGATTAGCCGGATAGTGGTAGCTCGCGAAGGTGACTTTATAGCTTCGTTGAATCCTCTGTAGTCCAGTTCCCGTTGATAGGACTGATAGGCTTATAGGTGCTTGGTAGGAGATTACTCTATTTCTTCTCCTATTCGGGTTACTTGTCTGGTTAGAACGGTGTTACACAAAGCTTTCCGGTTGTCAGAACTAGAGTTCAATAGCTATTTCCTCTTTCTTGATATGATCTAGCCTAATTGTAGGGTTAAGTCTATATACTTTGTCATCATCACAACTGTTCCCCTCGTGGATATGATATTTAAAACCTCTGGGTAAAATGTGACACCGGTATGATATCCGTAAGCTTGCGGATAATCCTACTTAAATCTTATTTAATGGAGTGCGCTTAATTTATACCAACAAGCATTTTTGGCGCCGTTCTTGGGAACGGTTTGCTGATCTTGACTTAGTTTAGCTTAATCTTGTATTATATTTTTGTCTTTTCTTATTTTATCCCATTTTCTTCAATATTTTTGTGTTCATTCTTATGGATGCTTTTAATTATATTCCTATCTGTTTTTATGGCATGCGCGAAAGCTTCGGGCCACCAAAATCTAATGAACCTATCATAACACCTGGCTATGAGCTGTGCCCATGTTTAATTAATATGATTCGGGATAGACCCTTCTCGGGAGAAGGTAACAAAAACCCATACTCACACTTACGAGAATTTGAGCAGACCTGTGCATGCTTGCACATTGCTGGCATACCCGATAAGACTATTAGATGGAAGCTTTTTCCGTTTTCCTTGACTGGAAGAGCCAAACGTTGGTATAATCGAGCCGTAGGGAGTATGCAAGGTGATTGGGAAACATTATACTCTGAATTTTGTTTATATTTCTTTCCCATCCATAGAGTAGTTAACCTTCGAAAAGAGGTTCTAACTTTTAGGCAACTAGTACCAGAATCTCTTAGTAAATCATGGGAGCGTTTTAATGAACTTGTTACATTTGGCCCTGACCTTGATTTTTCAGACCCTGTGCTTATTCAACACTTTTATCTGGGTCTTACCAAGAAATCTAAGGAATCCCTTGATTTAGCCTCTGGAGGAGTTTTTCTTCACTTACCTATAACTCGAAGCAAGGCCTATGCTAGAAAAGGTTGTTCAAGCCTATTACTCGAGCTCCCGAGGAAGAGAAGAACTTATCACCCGAACTAGAAACGGAAGTCTTGGTAGCTAAAACACAATCATTCCATTCCCAAGATTTAGCTATCGATCCTAAACCTTTGAAATTCCACTTTGATGATTTAGACTTCTAGTTAGCTAAGATGCTCGTAAATCAATACACATCAAATCTTCTTAGAAGAGCATCTTGAGAAAAGTGTCGTCCACTTTCTTTCCCTCCTGAAAGACACTGGGAAGAGTTCAAGGATGGCATGTCGAGTGATGCCATAGAAGGAGAGCGAAGCCACTTAGGAGTAAATTCTATCTTCTCCCCCTCTATGCCCACAGTAAATGTCGCTAAACCCATCCTTGACCCCAATAAATTTTTTATGCTCTTTCTACGAAACTTTATAATGACCCTAGAAATCCATTAAGACATCCTAAGAATAAGAGTCATGAAGATTATAGGAATACCCAAGAAGAACAACGACAACGGCAGGACTACGTAGAACATACTAGAAATACATATGCTATTGTAAAAGAATGGATGGAAGAGGACGAAGCTTTAGCACTAGCATCTAAACTTGGTTTAAATTCAAATGGTGAGCTTAAATCAATTTCTTTAATAAACAGAACTCACCCAAGTTTAGAGAAAGCTTTAGAGACCAACCTTAGAGATATCAATTCATGGGAAATTCTAGAAAGTAAAACATCCAATAAATATTATAGGCATAAAATAATAGAGGCAAACTTGTTGCCTATAGACATCCATGAAGAAACCCCCTTGGAGTTTGAAAAGAGAAATCACATCTATGAGCATGGGAATTATTTTATTAACACTTCATCGAATCCATGCTCATATAAGAAATCTCCTGGATCAATTAGTCTCTCTAATATTACCACACACGAGATATTCAACCCTCTTATTTTACCTGTTCATAAAATCATTGAAAGGATGGTTGTAGATGCATATGTTTATCATAAATATTATAGATCTCGTTGTAATCTTGATACAGGTGCACAAAGGCTAATTGTTCTAAAGGAAACCCCTTCACCAACTCAACAATTAAAAGATTTCTCAAGAACAACTTTGTGTTCCAAAATAACCACTCTTAAAAAAAAATTAAGCTTGCACCTTTAGCATATAAATATAATTGTCAAAATATTCCTTTGGATATTTTTGTCACTAACCATTTTCGGGGTTGAAGTAAGAAAATAATTAATGGCGGTGCCAGGTATGACCAACCGATCATAATACAAATTAACCCATCAAACTTAATTTTGCTTTGCAAAATCCAGCTTTTGGGGAATGGCCTTATTTAGAAAATTCTATGTTGCTAATATTGGTTGTCTCTACCTTTATTCAATTTGTTAATCATACTCTTTCATCTTTTTGAATAAATCTCTATAATGCTTTCATATTACCTTTGTCTGCGCTATAGTAAGATCTAGTTTAGAAGTAGTGTATATATACTTTTCAAAGGCTTTTTGAATTAAGCGTGGTGCTTAGGTTAAATAGTCTTCCTTAACTAAAATTAGATATAGAGTTTAGCTTAGTTATTGAACTAGAAATTGTTGTAGCAGACATTGGATATTTTGTAGACTAACCCCCGCAGAAAAAAACTTTCAATTTAACTTGGGTAAGTCATGAGATAAATTCAAATCGAGAGATAAAGTAGGGTGCATCATGAATTTTAATAACTTTGTAGAAGAAGACACAACTCATTCATCATGGATAGAGAAATTGTGAGTATTAATGGTTCATTCACGTTATCTTCTAATACAAGTTATTTTGCCTCAAGCCATGCCTATATAAAACATGATCTATGCTAAAAAAATATCAATACTATCTTTTCATTAGCATAGACGTAACAAAATAAAATCTTGGACAAGCAACCTGCGTTCAAAATTTATATACTCCTTCGGGTATGTGTTGTCCACTAATCTGTTGCAGGCATAATGAAGACTGAAGTGAAAAGAGTCAAAAGATCAAAGAAGAAAAAGATGGCAAAGGAATAAGTGCAACAGAGGAGACAAGATGTCAATGAACAACTCAAGATGCAAGAGAAAGGACCACTAGTCATTTATCCTTCATAACTTAGTGCCATCACGCTCTAATAATGAAGGTAATATTCTAAGGTAAGTGGTCACTGCTCTTCTCTTGATCTTGGTGTGCACATAAATTAAAACACAAACATGTTAGAGTTACAAATTGAATTGATTAACCTGATTAACTCAATATGATCTGTCTTTTAAGATTGTTCATGGCACCGTTCTCTTAATCTCAGTCTTAACCAAACAAGTTAAAACATTATATTCAATCTTGGGAAGATGATAGTCATACTCATATGAAAATTTATATATAGATAGACAATCCTTCCATTAGTTTAGCAGTTTCAATCTTTTTACGCCATGTGAACTTAAATGCAACATTAAATGCTTAATCTTTTCATCTTACCACTCATGTCATAAATAAACAATTCATGTGACACCAACTTTATCTTGTTCAATGTGCCTAAGGATGGAGAAAAAATAAATAAAGAAATAAATTTGGTTCTGTTGGTGTTTTTCTACCAGAGAGCCCATGCACTTGATCTACTACCTTGGTTTTGCAAACGAGGACAACACATCGAGCAAAGTTTATTAATTCTACAAGTGAAAGTTCTGTGAACATGCACACTGAGCAAGATGCTGCCAGCTACTATTAAAGCTCTACTTCAACCTATGGGCCAAACCAAAGAACAAAAGCGATATCACCATTACTAAGGGTATGCAACCATCAAGACCTCCATCTCTCAAGAATGGAGAGATACACAAGAGTGGAAGAAGAAGACCTATCGGTAGACTTTAAATTTCATACCCTTGCCATAAGGTAATATGGTAGTTATCTAATTAATTAGTATTCATGTCTACATTAATAAATTTACCTTAACATATTCATCTTCATAAATATTAAAAAGAAATAAAAATCTTTATTGCTTCATTTACTGCATCATAAAATATTAAAAGCCCCACGTGAATAAACTTGTGGTAACCCCAGAAATATTTTTTGTGGTGGCACAAAAAAAAATATATATAATAGCTCCTATATTTAACTTTCATGCATTATGAAAAGCCTAAGCTCCACGAGAATAAATATTCTCTATGGTGGCATATATAAAAAAAAAATAATAATAAATAAAATATAATATAATAATACAACTATATATAATGCACACATATTGAATTTCTACATAATTAAACTAAAAAATCCTAAAAAAGAATCCTGCTAGAACTTGTCAATTTAAAATCAACTCATAAGAATAATCAATTACATATTGGCTGATCGCTAACCTCTTATTAAATTCGAGCCTCGAGTTTTGGTTTTCTTGTTGGAGTGTAATTATGCAGGAACAATATTATGACACGGAGAGAGTCTATTAGTAGCACCTACCAAGAGCGCTGCTGGTTAGCTCACTCTAAAGATCATCAACACCAAGTATTGCAAACATCTAGCTTGGGGGAGGAGCATCCCCTAGTTATTAGGTAACTATACCTAGGCGATTATCGAGTCTATTTTATATAGTCATAAAATACCAAAAATATATGGGCACATGAAGGTCCATGTCTTTAGAGTCTTGTGAGTCCAATAAAAAGATGAATAATAAATTAAAATCAAAAATAAAATACTTATCTATGTATTAAGGTGTGATCATAGAGTGTGTCTAGTTAGTAAGAGTTAAATAAAAACTAGAAAACATTAAAATTTTGTCTTGGAGATGATGAATAGTTGCTCTACCATAATTTCTTTCAAGTACCTAGTTTTTAACCATGAATTCTCCTGAGTTTTGGACATGACTGCTTTGATATAAGAATTTACTCTGAACCTAAAATTTGTAGAGGCATATGTTTGAGCTAAGTCTAGGTAATTGATTGATATGATACGTGAAGGTCTAAGCTGCTATTTATCTTATTCCTAGCATTATAATACAATTAGAGTTAGAAAAACCTAAAATCTTACATGATGAGCTCTTGTATGATAAAGTTTGAATTCCTACCAAAGCCATATAATACATTTAGAGTTAGAAAAACCCTTGCGCATTCATACTACTTGTTTTGCATTGAGTTTAGTCAACCTTTGTTGTATACCTTACGAGAGCCTTGTCATGCTTTTTAAAATCAAGATCACTTACACACTCCACCCACATATGCATTACTCCTACTCGGGATGTAAGCGGCAGTCATTTCCACTTTCATCCAGATCCACCTTAAAAATGTTTTTCTCCTACACTAGGAGTAAACACCCAAAAATATACCCTATAGGACAGCCCCCATTTAATTGCTCTAAGTTCTTATCATTATCTCTCCAATTATTTATATTCAAAGGATGCATGTGGCTATGCAAAAGTAAAAAAAAAGAGTAGAAGAAAAAGGGGAGTAAAAGATGGACAAGTATCCAATAATTAAAACAATGGGTACATAGATGTCCGCCTCCCATATTAAAAAAAAGAAAGAGAAAGAAAGAGAGAATAAAGATAGCCCATATTTTCCCCGCCGAAAAGTTCTAAGGAAAGAGTTATCTTCAAAGAGCAAAAGTAGAATTAGGATTAGCCATTAAATACCATATATACACCTATCCACCATATTCCATACACATGCACATCTTGATTTGATTGTATGCCTCGATTCTCTATGGATCTATTGTTTGACTTTACAACATATGAATTGCAAGTATGCTCATCCTTGTTATTGCCACTCCTGTAAGCTCCACTATAAATCCTTAGTTGTAGGAAGGCATGACATTATTAATGCCTCAGTGAGATCCATAAATACTATATATTAAGAGACTTGAGGGTGTCATACAATTATGCTCTGAGTTTTATTTCAAAAACTTACAAAACTCTGGAATATTGGTACTGTGAAGAATTTGAGATATAGTGCTTGACTTGATTGTTCTATCTTTCGATTGCTCAAGACTTATGCAAAAGCTGTAAAGCTCCATGGTTAAAGGTAAAATGGGTAAGTTTAAAAGTTAGAGCAGTTTTGTCTTAACCGAAGGAAAATTTATGTTTCAAAGCGAGTGTGCTTAAAAAAAATAAAAGTATTGCAACAAGTCCTGATCCAAATATTTTAATAATTAGGCTTAGGTTGTTTGCCAAGGGACTGGCAAAAGGTAAGCTTAGGGGAGTTGTTGACGGTGGATAACGTCAATATTTATTAGAACTTTAGACATGAAAGGATACATGAATACATACTAGTCTAGGGTTTTAACTGACAATTTCCATGAGTTTTGCATATTCTATATTTTCTAGAGATTATTCCAAAAAAGCATAAAAGAAGGGATTATAGTGTATAATCATCACAAAACTTATCCGCGACGGAAAACATCGTCATCAGGCTCAGGAAGGGTCTAGAAGACACCCGAAGCAGCGGGACCCACAGGGGAGTCCAGGTGGGGCCGGTCGGCCCCACCCTGGCACCGGTCGGCGCCCCCCTGTGGCCTCTGGCCGCCGCCTTCTGGAGTGTTCCTCCCACGCGTCCTTGGAAGTCAATCAAAGCATTCCTCCGTCGATCTAAGGTCGGTTTGATCCGACGGTGCACATAAGATGAAGACGCGGATCGATGACGTGGCGGTTCCTTGCCCCCTACTCCACCTCGGCCTATATAATGATGCCCCAAGGCCCCTCCAAGAGGCATTCTACACCCCGGTGCTTCATATTCTCTACATAATTAGGGTTAGGGTCCCTCTAGTTGATCTAGTTCTAGTTCATCTAGTTTTAGTTCATCTAGATGTAGCAATTAGAAGAGACTAGTTCTTCTAGATCTAGTCTTGTTTAGAGATTAGAGAGATTGAGTAGAGGAGTAGAGATTCTGGAGGAGTTCTGGCCTGTCGGTGCTTCTTCGTGGCTGTATTCTTCTGGATTCAGCTCCCTCGCTCGGAGCTGCGTTCTGAGGTACTTTTGTATTCGCCATTTCGATTCAAGTAAGCAACTTGTTTTTATTCATTCTTAAGTTCACAGCTCATATTGAGTGCTTTGATCTTGGTCATTACTTGGTTGAAGTAGTATTTTGTAGTGTAGGCATGGTGCCTAGGCTAGTTTTACTTGTGGATGTCCCCTGATTAGCCGGATAATGGTAGCTCATGAAGGTGACTTTATAGCTTCGTTGAATCCTCTGTAGTCCACTTCCCGTTGATAGGACTGATAGGCTTATAGGTGCTTGGTAGGAGATTACTCTGTTTCTTCTCCTATTCGGGTTACTTGCCCGGTTAGAACGGTATTATACAAAGCTTACCGGTTGTCAGAACTAGAGTTCAATAGCTATTTTCTCTTTCTTGATATGATCTAGCCTAATTGTAGGGTTAAGTCTATATACTTTGTCATCGTCACAACTGTTCCCTATGGATACGATATTTAAAACCTCCAGGTAAAATATGACACTGGTATGATATCTGTGCGCTTGCGAATAATCCTACTTAAATCTTATTTAATGGAGTGTAGTTAATTTATACCAACATTGCCCAAGTTACCCTCTTTGCAATGTAAGTGATCTTAAAAAATATCCGTTCTAGCAGGTAATACGTTCATTATGACGAAGCTTAGAATGCAATGTATTCGATGACTTGTGCTTGCAGGATGCAATTGTATATTGGCAATGAAATAGAGGATAACATTATCTACCTATCCCCTATGCATATTACCCAGAGGGCAATTATTGGATATGATATACCAGACACGGATTCTCAATCGGTAAACTTGGATAGGATGCAGCGAGTGCACGCCCGGACTAGGCTACAAGGAGAGCTCAAGTTTAGAAAGGGAGAGTACATCCTCGAAGCAATGAAGAAGATCCGAGGAAATGGGTGTATGCTTGCTGCACACCAGTTCAGGTAAGTTAATAAAACAATAATTGTAATAGGTATTGGGTTGACTCTTTTTATATGTAAAGATTTGTGATCCTACTGTATAAATGTTGCAGCTTGGGCGTCATGGGCCACTGGGTTGTATTTCTAATCTATCCACAGGATGAAAAAGCCGTCGTATTCGACTCCTTGCGCAAATCGAACAAAAAAGGGTACAAGGATTTTGAATACTGTGTCCGATAGTAAGTGACGACACACATTTATTTATGGCCTCAATAGTATGTTTCAAATTGGTTGTTGACACGTGGTTTTCATACAGCACCTACAGGAAGTTCACGGAAGACCCAGAATGCTATGATTGGAGGTCCGAGAAGAAGAAAAAGAAGTATGGATACAAACTCTCAGTGAAGCGAGACTTCCCTGTAAGTATCAGGCCGATATTCATATATATATGTGGTACTACATCATGGATCATCTCTATAGTTGTAAAGATTATGTGGTATGTTATTGCATGCAGTGTGCCAAACAACCCGATGCCTCAGTTTTATGTGAATACTACGCTTGTGAGTACTTGATGACGTGTAGCGGGTACAGCCGAAGTTGGCGGCAGCTCAAGAAAGCAAAACCAATTTGGAGAGAGTCAAGGGTGGACAACGCTCACATCAAGCAAACAATAGCCGACATCCGTAAGTTTGTAACAGATTTAAGTTGCTCATGTTGACGGAAAGTTCTTCAACAAGGAAAGCGAAGCTAGCGATCGAGGAGAAGTACGAGAAACTACGGAACTGAGAACCATACTAGACATGAGGGATTACATATTGCCGGACATCTTCTAGTAGACCGTAGCTGATATTCTCGTATGTATGATATGCTCGTGTGTAATATAAACTTTGCGGTGGATCGACGAACGTTGTGGATGACACGTATATAAACTTATAATCTTTCTCTCAGTGTATAAGTGTTTTCTAGTGTATTCTGTGCTTCATTTCTAATTTATTTAGTGTATTATTCGATATGAAATTTAAATTCAAATTTATTAAAAGCTTTTTTTTTAATCTGAAAATCAATAACCGAGGCGGGCTATTAACATATAACCGCTTCAGTTAATGATGTAACTGAGGCGGGCGTTATAAGGAACCGCCTCGGTTAATTTGTTAACTGAGACGGGCGTTGTAAGGAACCGCCTCGGTTAATTCCAGTTAATCGAGGCGGTTGCCTTAAAGAGCCCGCCTCGGTTAAGGAATTAACCAAGGCGGTTACATTAACCGCCTCGGTTAACCCACGATTAACCGTGACGATTAGTCTGAGACGGTTGGAATGCCCGCCTCGGTTAACCGTTTTTGTCCGCCTCTATTAAGTTTTCTGCAGTAGTGGAGACAAAGATTGGCACACCGGAAAGCTGAATCGGTCATTCACAAGAACCAGAAGATATCTTTATGGCCTTGCATAAGTTCGCGTGGTCCCTCAAAGCCGACATGCATCCGGGCGTAACGTAGCTGTTGATCAGAGAAACAGCCAAACTTTCATGAATACTCGTACTGGTAGCATACTCCATTTGCATACACTGACGTAGCTGCCCGGCCCCTCAATTTCCTCTCATTTAATCCAACCATCCTTTAATGCGTAGAGGGCCTTAACTGTCCTGGCCTGAAGATCTATGCAAATATCGAATATTGGTAAAAAATATTCTTCTTTGCAATCGTACAGTACTCCCTGGAACCTCCTGAAAACCTACTAGTTAAGGAGCCATAGCTGGGCCTCCTTCCATGTCATACCTCTTTCGTGGTTGCCATTCAATGCACTGAACTTGGCTTCAATGAAGCCCCGTCGATATAGAATGAAGGTATGTGTCCGTTCGAATAAAAGCAGCTCCAGTAATCAACTTTTAAGCTAGCTCTAAGCATTCCTTTTTTTATATTTTAAATAGAAGAGCCACAAAATTAAGGTAGTTTTTATCAAGAGCTAAGCTTTATTTTTGCACACATTATTTTAAGATTGCGTGTGTGTGTCATCATATGGAGCTATTCATGTTATAAGCTACGCGCTAAATGTTAGCACTATTGTTGAAGTTATCTTAAAGCTATGGACTAAATTTTAGGTCTTATTATTGCGGTGCCCTAAGAATACAATTCCCAATTTTACGAGTTCAATAGTTTTAAGTTTACTGAACTATAAAAGAAAGACTTTATGATTATGATAAATACATGTCATTAAGCTATGTGCTAAATGTCAGCACTATTGGTGAAGTTATCTTAAAGCTATGGACTAAATATTTGGTCTTATTATTGCGGTGCCCTAAGAATACAATTCCCAATTTTATGAGTTCAACAGTTTTAAGTTTACTGAACTATAAAAGAAAGAGTTTATCATTATGATAAAAAAAATCATTAGATTAATTATGTAATCTTAGTGAAACTATAACAAATTTCACTTAATTCAAATATTTTTTATGAAAACTTAATTCAAATATAGAATTGCATTCCTTTATTTTACACTGAGTGTGTATAATTAAACATGTAAGGGAGGGGAAGGAACGAAGGAAAGGATGTGTGTGCTTGTCATATATACTACACCGAGTGTATAGTATATCTTGCATCTAGATCTAGTCCTAAAATGATTTAATTTTCTGAAAACTGAAATATACCATACTTGTTTGTCTTAAAATGGTTGAATTTTATGAAATTAAAATTAACCTGCAAACACAATAATATTTTGTGACAACATGAAATATATTTTACATTGGCACCTTCACTAGGTATCAAGCCTATCAAATTTAAGTTGAATAACTGAAGGACGCGCTTCGACCAGTTATTCCCAAGTTTAATTAATTCAATCCTTCAATTCAGAGGAGCTGTTTTCAAAAATAAGAGAAAAAAAGAAAAAGGTTTTCCGCTCAAGTTTATGACATCTGTTCAGGATAACGCGTGGACCCAGTAGCTACCACTAGGAGTGGAAATGCAAGTCAGGAAATCCGAATTATCCAAATCCATATCTGTTAAAATTAACTTGTAATATGGATATCCGTGTTCATATCCATTTTGATCATGCATCACTACTACAGAAAAACTTAATCGAGGCAGTTTTTTTTTTAGTTAACCGGGTTTTCCTAACCGCCTCGAACATAAGGTCAAAGTTAATCCTGGCCTTAACCGAGGCGGTTGGGAAACTGCCTCGGTTAATATATTAATCGAGGCGGCTTATTTATGATAATCGCCTCAATTAATACATGTTAACCGAGGCGGTTATCATTACATGGCCACCTCGATTATCTTATTAACCGAGGTGGTTATTATAACTTAACCGCCTCGGTTAGGTGATTAATGAAGCCGATTATCATAACTTAACGCCACTGTTATTATTTTTCAAATTAAAAAATATATTTTTTAGATAATATATATTAATTATTTAATATTTTAAAATACAAGCAGATATCAAACATCAAATATAGCAAATACAGATCGATGGAACACATAGAATAAGCATTTAAAGGCTGAACATATATTACAAGAGATCTGATGTCAAACATCATTTGAAGTTCCGACATGAAATTCAAATTACATGCATACATAGAGACACAAAGTCAAACACGTACATAAGTGACATGAGAAGTTTATAATAACCTAAGGTCGATCAACTAGTCGAAGATATCCGGCAACATATAATCCCTCATGTCTAGCATTGTTCTCCATTTGCGTAGCTTCTCGTACTTGTCCTCCGTCGCTAGCTCGCTCTCTTCATAGAAGAACTTGCCATTGACATGACAACATTGATCAGTTACAAACTTGCAAATATCGGATATTGTTTGACCGATGATCATCTTGTTGATCCTGCTCCTCTTCCACCATCCCTTTGATTTCTTGAGCTGTCGGTAGCTGTCGCTATACTTCCAGCACGCCCTAAGGTACTCACAAGCATAGTATCCATATAGAACCGATCCTTCAGGTTGTTTAGAGCACTGCATGCACGTTATATTCGTAATACGAAATAGTTAAGCCATATATATGGAGAGCATGATGGACGATGTACTAGCACATATGAGATTCCTGATATATATAGTTACCGGGAATTGTCACCTCACTTTGAGTACGTGTTTGTACTTCAACTTCTTTTTCTCGGACCTCCGATCCAAGCTCTTGGGGTCTTCAAGGTACTTCCTGTAAGCACTGTATAAAAACCACTCGTGTCAACAACAAATTTAATACAATTTTTGCGTGTAAATCAATGTGATGTCACTTACTATCGGACACAGAATTCAAAATCCTTGTACGCGCGTTTGTCCGTTTTCCTCAAGGAGTCCAATACAACAGCCTTTTCCATCTTGAGGAAGGATCATAAATACAATCCAATGCCCCATGACACCCAAGCTGCACCATCGAAACAATTTGGATCTCAACTCTTGAAATGTAAGAAGTCGTGAACCCTATGGGTGGTATACGTATTGGAAGAATCGTTTTGACGTACCCGAACTGATGGGCGGCAAGGATACACCCATGTTCCTCGACCTTCTTCATGGCTTGGAGGATGTACTCTCTCTTTCTGTACCTTATCTCACTTCGTAGGCATGCCTTGATTTCTACCCGCTGCATGGGGGTCAAGTTCACCAACTGCGGATCTGAATCCGATACATCATAGCCAATGATGGCCCTCTAGGTAATATGCATAGGAGACAGGTAGATAACATTATCCCCAATCTCCTGGTTTATATATGATTGCATCCTGCAAGCATAAGTCTTGGTCATGGCATTGTTTTATTGATTGAAGAGGGCATAGGTACAACGATGCAATGGTATAACAACTTACAATGCAAAAAGGGTGACTTAGGCGACATCGAGGTCCTTGCGCCGCAGCATCCTATGCATGTCGTGGAAGGTCACAGGGAAAAAACAATCCTCTTCCAAGTGGAAGTACTCCTTAGGGACCCTCACAATAAAATCTTTTATTCCTAACTTGGCAGCATGCATGTACTAGAGATGGAACCGTCGAACCTCCCATGTCTCCTCCTGGACTAGCTAGCCCAAGGGCAACATGAACTTGCCATGCTCGTAGTTGTTTGGGCAGTCTGGAGATAGTGGCCACATCGACGGTGGTGTTCACGGCCTGTAATCACGACGGGTGCAAAGGTTGTTAGCACCATCATAGGCACACATACTCTATAATTGAGATAAGATGAAAAATTGTGTTAGCATATATACCTATCGAATGCCGTTGAGAAAGGAAGATTGTTTGCAATTTTATACGCCCTCCAATTCGCGAGGGGTATATTCGGGGCCTGTCGTCCTCCTCATCTGTTGACCTCACCGGCGCCGAAGGGCACTCTTTGGGTTGGCTTGGAGGCGGCGTGTCGTGCCCCGATGCACCTCTATTGTCCTCCTCATCTATTGGCTTCATCACTATTGTCCTCCTCATCTGTTGGCTTCATCGGCACCGAAGGGCACTCTTTGGGATGACTTGGAGGCGGCGTGTTGTGCCCCGATGCAACCCCTGCATCTCCTTGTGGGTTGTCTTTGTCGGGAGATAGGCTCCGTTGAGGACTGCTGCCTGGGACGCCATCGTTGTCGTTGCCACCGTCGTCATCATCGTCATCACTTGGGCCGCTGCCGGGGGGAGACGATGATGGCTGCGAGGACAATGTCTCCCTTTTCAGCATGATATCAGCTTTGGTCCAAAGCACGATGTCGCCGAGTGCTTGGCCAAGCGTTGTTGCACCACTTTCAGTGGGAAACTCGATTTCATCTTGATCAAATTCATCTTTAGTGTACACCAAGAGCACTAAGGCGTAGTCGGGCGGGATCGGCTTGTCGTCGTACCTATCTTCATCGTTTGGTGGCTTTACCCTCCTTCTCCCACTTCTTTCTTCGTCTTCCCCATCCGGCCAAAGGGCACCATGAGCTTGCACAGTGTTGGTTTTTTATCTCATGGACCGGGTATCTTTGGTGTTGTGAGGTACCCACCGCATCTGCCGCATAGGCTGGACGCCGACCCTATCGAAGCATTTACGACCGAAGTCCACCATCTTGGGGTCATTGCTCGTGAAAGTTTCTGTTCGACCCTATGATCATTTCCTTCACGGCCGCGTCACGGCCTTGCCTTCCTTATGCGCTGTCTCGTGCGATGCGAGGCGGCGTCGGATTGCCGGACTCCACGGTCTTCCAACTACGCCTCGAGGACATGCCCGTACACGGCCGTGGTGCTCCTGGGTTTTCCAAGCCCCTCGGTCGGGGATATCATGATCCCTGCGAGGTTCGAACAACCCTTCTTCCTTAGCCTTATTTATCGCGATCACGGCCTTCTCCGCCTCCTCGGTCTCTCGTTGTACTTGGTTACTCCTTTAGCCTCTTCGGTCACGTGCCACGATGTCGAGGCTCGCTGTCCTTGGTTACTGCCTCACTTTCTTCCCCGCCGCCACTTTGGCCTCTTAGCGGCATACCATTTGAAGTTGTGGTGGAGTGTATTCCTCTTTGCGGGCCGAGTACTTCTTGCTCTTCTCCTTTGATCCTTCGTTAGACACCTTCTCCACAAATTTATCCCCGCCGCCATTTTGGTTTTCAAAGGGTGTTTCCCCATCTTCACGTACTCGTTGTTCGGTGTGGAGTGCAAGTTGCGGCGCCTTTTCGAACCGGTCATCCTTCCTGCATAGAGCTTCGTTGTACTGGTCCGGAGGATACTCAAACCGCTTCTTCGCGTCTCCCCACACTTTATCCTTGAGGTCTTTCGGGACTTTTCTCCAATCAAAGTAGGTGATAGGCATGTGCTCCCTAGCTATACAGGAGCACTGGTTGCTGAATGTGCCTATCACAGTTTTCGGTTGCAAGGGCTCTCCATGAGGGCCTATTTGGTGTATGACATGCACCTTGCTCGACACTTGGTGCCTACCGTGTTGGCCCCTCTTCAAGTCTGACTTGTTGCCACTCTTGCCAGTACTCTTGCCATTGCCTAGTGCGGATGAAGAGCATGGGGTGGGAACGGATGCATGCCCCTCTCCACACTCCTCTCCCTCATCGTGGAACTCCAAGCGCAGAGGCACCTGTGGTATCTGTCAAGCACAACAAGCATTATTAGCTATATACTTATGCGAGGGCCTCGATGCTAAGCTACTAGTTATATATGTACGTCGCGCCTTTGAGTTTCGGTATCATCTTCTGGATGGTATCGTGCTTGCATGCGAGAACTTCATGTTGAAGCCCTATGCATGTACTCCAGATCATCTTCTACATTATAATTTGGGTCATCCTTGTCCTCCGTTTTGCGCTTCTTTTCTGGCAAAGGTGCTGGCACCTCCTCCTCGTACTCGGTAGAGTTGCCTGATGACAATGACGTTTCATCGTGACTCTCATAAGGACTAGGCTGGCGCCATTGTCCTTTGTCGTTAGGATCGTTAGCCATTGGATGCTATGAAGGAGACATTGTCATATAAAGGAAGCATATCACAAAGGAAACATCACACTTATATAAACAAAACATCTCACTCTTATATTCCTCCTCTTAAAAGATTACATCATTTTTTTCATTTACATTGAAGTATGTATACAAAATTTGAAGAAAAGTACAAAATTTGAAGAAAAGTACAAAATGATTAGTAAATTTGGCTCAGATTTGCCCCATTGTCATCATATTGCATCTAAACTGGTTGCTTGTATGATATACAAGCCATCCTAGTTTAGCAGCTTAATTACAAGTAGGGGGCATTTGATCATCATAGCCACTACCTCAGCAAAAAAAGGATGAACATCATTGCATATGCCACTACCTCGGACATTTGAATAGGTTGAAACCCCATTTCCACTGATAGTAAAAAGCAACACACCAGATTATAACAATAACGAGCCTAATTAAAAAAATCGTTGTTTGCGTAAAAATGGGCGTAAAAGCACATTTATAGCTTAACTATGAAGAAGGTAATAAGATCTATATAGAGGGACAAATTGTATGCTACCTATTTTGTTGAGTGCAAAAAATAAGTGAGCAAGAGAGATTGTTTCAGTTTATGTAGGTTTATTCAGTATATAATAACAGCTACAGTTTATGCAAGAGACTTGAAGGTATATATAATAACAGCTACAGTTTATGCAAGAGACTTGAAGGTACAGCCAATTTCTAACGTGCAGCCAATTTCATTGAATCCTTCAATACCTTACTAAAAAAGTTTCTACGAAATTTAATGGGAATACTACCTGAATATATTGTGCAGACCATAAGTCTATATATGCATTATTACTAACTGAATTGGATACAGTGTGCACCAAGACATTACATTGCATAACAGAACCTGAATAAAGAAGACCAGAATTGGTTTAATTAACTAAGGACGGATTTAGCACGAATAAAGCATCCAGGTGAATAAGCATGTAAAAAATAGAAAATCCATGACCTCTGTTTACTCAGTTAGTTCAACATGTGCCAATATACTGCATTTATGGAATATGTGAGCTTCGTGCAGTTACGGGCATGCAGGGAACAAACTTAGTAAACAAAAGGCATCATAGCAGGCAACCAGCAAATTGGCATCACAGGGAACAAACTTAGTAAACAAAACCTCAGTGCTTAGCATCACAGGCAGTGGCATAATTTTTGCTTAGAAAATTGGCATCACAGGCAGCAAGAAGATAGACCGAAAATTAGCATCATAGGCATCATAGGCAACCAGCAAAAGGGCATCACAGGGAACAAACTTAGTAAACAAGACCTCAGTGCTTAGCATCACAGGTAGTGGCATAATTTTTGCTCAGAAAATTGGCATCGCAGGCATCACAGGCAGCAAGTAGATAGACCAAAAATTAGCATCACAGGCATCACAGGCAACCAGCAAAAGGGGGAAGAACCTCGGAGAGATGGACGACGGATGGAGATGGCGGCTCGGACAGAGACGTGCCGGCGGGGTCGCCGCGATTGAGTCAGGGACGGCGGCTCCAAGTCCTAGTAGTGGAGGGGACGGCGGGGAGGCGCTCAGGGAGGGGGCGCGGATGGCGATGGCGGACGGCGGCGACTGAGGAGAACGGCGGTGCCGCTAGGGTTTCCTGTCCCAGCGAACCACGGAAGGAGAGCGGCTGGGTTAATTTTCATTAACCGAGGTGGTTTTGTTATAACAACCACCTCGGTTAATGTATTAACCGAGGTGGTTGCTGCGCCGGGGGGCATTGCCTTGGTTGGAACTGATTAACCGGGGCGGTTATTTGCTAAAACCGCCTCCGAGGGCAATTTTGAAGTGCCTTGCAAAATCTTTTGTGTAGTAGTGATGGATACTGAATGGATGTATGGAAATTTGTTTTTTAGTGTTTTTCTATATTCCATTTGTATTTGACCAAAAATTGAAATATGTGATATTTACCCGTATCCACAAAGAATAAGGTATAATGAATCTATTTAAAAGTTTTCACTCCATGACTACTAACGAATTACCTGATTTCAATATTATTAGTGATATACATTGAAATAATAGTCTATCCATAAATGACTAGTAACTAATTACATATTTAATTTTAGTATTTTTTTTCTAGTTTGGTTTAACCTAATATGTCTATTGTTGATAGTTATCGCTACTACAAAAATGATTTTGCGAGGCAGTTCCCTTTTATTAATCGTGGCGGTCAAAAAATCCAACTGTCACGGTTAATCCAAGCATTTACGGAGGCGGACGGTTCTTGTTTATAGTGGCGGTCCATAATAACCGCTATGGTAAACTGATTTATCATGGTGGTTAAAAAATAACCACCTTCTAAAATCCATTAACAGAGACTGGCCTTAAATACCGATATTTTTGGAGGCAGTCATTCTTCTAAATGGCACGCCACCGTAAATTGCCTCGAGGCAAAAAAAAAGCCCAGAAGGCCCATTATGTGTCATCCATATATATACGGACATTTCTAGGGTTTCTCGATCCTTTCTCATAGACCTCTCACATAGTACTCCCTTTCCCACTCCCACACAGCCCTAACGAGTGCCCCTCTCAATTCCTCTCACATCTCCTTTCTCTCCAGTGCTGCTCATAGTTCTCTCGCAGCTGGTGGTCGCCATGGAGGCGCACTCGCAACAGCGGTCACGCCCATGGAGGGCGCGGTCGTGGCGGCCATTAGATCCGATGGTGCAAGGCGCGGAGCGGCTATGGCGGGCCACACTTGTGGCTTTGGCGTGCACTTGGATCCGGCTAGCGGTGCGCGGCAGGAGCGAAGCCGCGCTCGTGGCAAAGCCGGCGGCAACGGCTAGATCTAGCGGCGTGTGGTGCGTAGCGGCTCGGCGAGCCACGCTCACGAGGGGGGGGCCACACCAGAACCGGCGCGGTGCGCGGCAGCGTGGAGCGGCTCCCACCCCATGGTGCAGGGCCCAGTGGCCGAATTTGGTTCCCGTCCTCCCCCCTCCCAGATCTGCTATTGGTGGAGCAGCGGCGGTGGCGGTTGTTTGTGGATGGGCTCATTGGGCTCATGGATAGGGGTTAGTGGGCTCGTTGATGAATTTTTCTTTTTTCTATTTTGTTTTTGATACTCATTAACCATGGCGGGTGAAACAACCGTGCCTCAGTAGATCTGGATTAACCATGACACTTACTCCGTGGCGGTTGCTAAAACCGCCATGATTAATCATTTTTAACCACCACCGTTAAAGTTTGTGTACTAGTGTTTCAATACTTTTAATTTTTACTAATATAAATTCATTTCTTTAATCTATATAACTTATAATTTCATGACAAATATTACATAAATAATGATTGCTTAATTGATATATTTAATTATTACAAATTTATTGGTAACTTTTTATGAGCTATTCTTTGTTCAGAAAGTAGGCAATTTTGGGATTAAAACCAACACAAATTATGAACTCATATACTAACATGTGAAGCCCTAACATATACTAGTTAGATCCGAACACGAACAATGACATGATGAACATTAAGGTCATCAAAACAACAAATAAACATACGGCAGTAACAGATTGAATCATAGTGCGTCTACCTTTGGTTTGCAGAAGAGAGGCCAGTATTGGTGATGGAGATGTTGTGGTTGATGGTGTATAAAGTCGTCAATGTGTGGTGGAAGAAGAGCTTTTTGAATAGTTGATGACGAATACGCTAGGATGTGGTGCCATCTGACTTAGATGGAAGATGATCTACCGAGAAGGTCAAGCAGCCATGCGAAGAATATGCTTCCAAACACCTTCAGCCCCAAGCAAGGTGGGGAGATAAAACGGTTCCCTAGTTCTCTATCTGCACATATGAATGGGCCTTTAAGATTTCTCTATTAATCTTAAGAATTCTAATTTGGGCCAAACCCATTGTACATTCCAACATTCTTGTCTATATTATGTACCCACACATGCTTAATCTCTACTTGTGTAAGAATTTTATAATTACAAAAACATTGATAGAGCCAAATGCCTACTTGTTGCCTACTATTCTTGTTTAAATTTCTTTACCTGATCTATCATTTTATTAAATATTATCCATTGTAATTTATTTTACTCCCGTATTTGAAATTATTAGAAGTATACTTTGATTTATTCACTTTGTTTATCAATGAACTTTTTAGTAAAATTGTATTCATGTATGTTGAATTTAAATATATGTAATTTAAATTGAGTTGAGTAAATATCCGAACAAAAATTCAAATCTAAGAATCTAAATTAAAAAATGATAGAAGGTGATATTCAGATTGGACTCTCTATCAATTTGATCCGTTTCTATCCCTAGGTACCACATACAGTACTAACCAGCCATGAGCACATACACCCATCCTAAAAAATATCTTTTTTTACTTTTTAGACACTACGTTTAGCCATTCGTCTTATTTAAATTTTTTATACACATTATAAAATAAATAAAATATTATTAAAGTACTATAATAATAAAATAAGTCATAATAAGATAGATGATGTTTATACAAAATTTTTAAATAACATAAATAGTCAAACACGATGTTCTGAAAGTCTAAAATTACACTTTTTTTTTGAGTGGATGGAGTAACTTAGCAGTGCTACATGAAAGGCTATTAGTAATAACACGATATATGTTCGGTTGATCATGTAAATCGTCTGATAAAATAATCCAACTGATTTGCTATAAAAAATATTGTTTAAACGATTAATAAGCCTAGGTGAAAAGAGAAACGAACATGGCTAGAACTTTTCTCTCTCCAGCAGTACCACAGTGAGTATATATGAACATGTACTTTGCAGAGTCGTACTGCATGGTGATTGGTGACCCTCTGATCAGTGGGTGTGTGTGCGGAGCAACTTCTGCTACGAGAAATTCAAGTCCTGACATGAGCATAATTGTTGTCCTGCGCAACGGCAATTCTGTTTCGTGACCCGCGTGAACGCAGGAGGCTTCTTTTGTCGTCTGGCTGTTGTTTTCTTCTCGGCCTGACATGGTATCAACGATCAGTGACAGTAGTACTACTGCACAAGCTGCGGCAGTGCATGCACATAGTCGCAGTATACCATCGCATGCAAGCTGTGAAAAAACCTGTCACTGCTCTCTCTCTCTCTCTCTCTCTCTCTCTCTCTCATCAATTGAAGTGATTCGTACAGGCAATATGCATATCACGCGTGAGAGGAAATGATGATAAACTAAGCTTTGCGTGCATTTGTGGTAGTTGATGAGGGTTTAATGTGGGTCTCTAAATATTGAGTCAGCACGGAGGGATCAGAGATCAGACAGAAAAAACAACAGACGGTTTATGATCACTTAATTAATACAGGGGTGCAATTTGCTTTAAATCGAATGAATATGTGGTATGAAGTATTGTTTTTTTTTAAAAATGGGCATATATGGATATATCACATTTTTATCCATTTATTTATTTGTCTCCATGTATCATATATATAAGGTACACCGACTAATTTTAAATATGTATCGGAACCATATATAATTGAATCAGAATGGATCGGAACCATATATATGTATTAAAATCAGCAATAAAATGGGTCCTTACTTTACAGAAATATATTTTATATGCTTTGAAAATATTTATTATGTCTTGAAGTTGCAGATATTGCTTGTCTTTGCTCTATTGTCTCACAAACTGGGTGTTTTCTTGTTGTCGTGGGCTAAGCTAAGCTGCATATATTTCCTCATTTATGAACACAAAAGCTTGATACATAGCATTAGTGGTCCAGAAACATGAAAGCAATCGATTGTGCGCGTATGAAATGAGATACGACATGCACAAAGAGACATGCATAAGTAGGTACCGCATAACTTAATATTTTTATCAATTTTAGTGCGTGCAAATATAATGCTTTCCATCATTGTGTCTGTATGTTGCTAGCACTTTGCAGTTTATTTCTAAGAAATATGGACGCAGCTTTCCTTTAAGATGTGGGCAACTGGAGTGTTACAGATTCATGAACAAAAAGGTGCTAACATTAGTGGCTCAAAATGATAGTAGCCATACTATATGGTACAGCAAAAGGAATAATGATCTGCTATGGTGAATCTTGGACGCCACAAACTAGAGCTAGTCTGTGAGCCTTAAATGGATGTCACTCAAGTTTGCTGCTGCGAGTCAGAAGTATTTAAATTGATCATCAAAATGTAAGATAGGAAATTTTAATAAAATTAAATGTAAGCAAGACATCATCATGAGAAGCTTGCTGCCGATCTAAACCATTTCATGACAGGACCTAGCATGCTTCGTATCTTCGGTTGCCCTTTATATGGACCGTTAAGACTTTTAATCTTGGAGCACTCTCATGCATTCACACATACTCGTCATTGATTTTGAACATGAACTCAAGTTCTGCAAAGAGGAAAATAATACTAAAACAATTGCTCATGTATACCCTTTTTCTTATATTCCATCCATTCCTGAATAAATCAATTACTAATAATTGTAGTTTTTTATTTAGATTGAATTTATAGAAAAAACATAAATAATTATGACACCTAATAAGTACATTATAAAACATATATTTTATTGTCTATCTAACAAATACAATCAAAAGCATCCATAGATTTTTCAGGTCTGGAGCCTAATTTAGTACCCCTTTTAGCCTCGGGTGCTGTATGTGGAGCTAAAGGTTAGCCTTTAATCCCAAATTCGCAGTCCTGGTTGGAAAATCGGGACCGAAGGGATTTCACAACCGGGATTGTAACACATATCTACATTAGTGTTCTACATTAGTGTATATTTTATCCACCATCTAAGGAATACCATTTTTATTATATAATAGGCATCCTCCCTCCATCGCTAAACATGGTTTTAGAGGATGCCAAGATGTGAGATGTCTATACATGCACCATCTCTATGTCAGAAAATGTGATTCGCCAAGATTGTTTGCATTCATTAACATATGCCCACTTTGAATTGAAGTTGTAGCACTCAAGGTTATATATCTCCAAAAATCTACTAGCTATGATATGTCTATGCAAGACGTATATGACATTTTTTGTTATTTTTGAAAGCCTTAAAGATGTATCTACATGATTTTTTTGTATCCACATTTCTAAATATATTTAACTAGGTGATAATGGATGCTAGATCAGCTACATTTTGTCCGGTGGGTGGGGGAGAATGAATAAGCTTTACAAATATTTTTTGCACCAAAAATAGATTAGACTACATGGGCTGTAAAAATTATCTTAGTCAATTTCTAGCACACCGCAGACAACTGCAGAAACCGACTTGGCAGGTTTTCAAAACCAACTAAGTTCCCTGAAAACCTTGCAGTAAATAAGATAGCAACCTCTTTTGCGTTCTTTCATTCCCTCTTCAATACAAGGTGCTTGCCAGTGCTTTTGAGTATTTTCTAAGTTGTTCAATATGTCCCTGTACCCACAAGCAAGCACAAACAAGTAACACAAGAAAAAGCTCAATTATATGAAATTTGTAATGTAAGTATGAAAGTAGGCAAACCTAAACAAGGAGACATAACGATATATATTTTCGAGAGTTTTGATTGTCAATTAGCAGATCCTACGCCTCCATTGTGGAAGCCATGCATGAGTGACCACCTGCAGTCAAGCTTTAGCTGGGTTTCTTTCAACCACATTTTACACTCCACTAGATGTTCTTTTCAAGTGCAAGATCCTATATAGCCCACACGAACTGTCTCGCTGCAGTCCACACATTACGCGCTCATCAGCAACAGCAAGCCGTATAGGACCGAAGCTCCAAAAGTAAACAATGCTTCACCGTGAAGCCACATTGCCACAAGTTCTCAAGGCTTTTATCTACTCTCTGCATTTGCTTACACAAGCTCACATGACTCAAATCTTGCTCTCAAATTCAATGGATATGACAAAAATTACTCAAAACCCAAAAAGGGTAAATTGGGAGCTCTCTCTTGGATTTTTATGAAGTTTGGCAACTCTATAAAGCTTCAGCAACCAGTCAAAGGCCATGGGATGAGGTATAAATAGCCCCACAAAAGTTAGCGACTAGCACCCTATTTGTGAAACCGTCTTAGCCAGATCCCAAAACCATCTTAGCAAGATTCCTGAGCAAACTAGCCATTACAAATTTAAACTATAAAAAATGGTCCAGCTAGATTCCTTGCCTTCTCCCAATTAGCTCTCATTTCTATGCAATCACTGAATTTTTCATGGTTGTATTGATCACTTCTAGGACTTATCTAGCACTTAGTGCTGCATTCCTGTTAATATATACCAATACCCAAGATTAAAGATGAACCATTTATACCATTTTAGGTTGTCTTGCTTCAAATATTGTTGTTGTTTAACCAAAATTTGACCACCAATACTAAAAAGGGATTTTATGAAGGGTACTTTTTTGGAGTCTTCTCTGTAAATGATCAGAGGGACTCCAAACAAAGCGTCTGTCTTTGTTTATATTTTTTATGTTGGGCATCCTATGGCATGTCTGTCTCTCTTAATCAACTATTACTCCCTCTATCCCTGAAAGAAATAATTTTTGAAATTGTCCTAAGTTAAATTTTTGAAAATTTTGACTAGATTTCTAGAGAAAAGTATTAAGATTTATGTTATCTACCATATAATATATTTTCATAATATACTCATTTTATATCATAGATATTGTTATCTTTTTCTATAAAGTTAGTCAAACTTAAAAAGTTTAACTGGCACGAATCCTAAGAATCACTCCTTTTAAGGATGGAGGAAGTAATTACTAAAGGCATGTAGTCACCTTCAGACACTCATCTCTGTTAACCAATTAACAAAAGGCCTACCTCTAGAAATGATGATTATTAACATAGGTCTACATTCTAAGATTACAAATCTAGAAGTCTATTAATAATAGAGGCGTCACGGTTAAGAGGCTTGCCTCTAGAAATAGTTATCCCAAAAAGTACATAGTTTTTTCTCATGGACTCAGATGATCAAAACAAACTTTATACGATATATAATCGTAGTGCTTGACATGATCTACAACATTGTAGTTGGTAAAAATAAAATAAAATGTAGTTGTAACTACTAGTCAAGCGAACCAAACTAGTAT
The DNA here is from genome assembly GCA_015844335.1 of Chrysopogon serrulatus. Taxonomy (NCBI): domain Eukaryota; kingdom Viridiplantae; phylum Streptophyta; class Magnoliopsida; order Poales; family Poaceae; genus Chrysopogon; species Chrysopogon serrulatus. The sequence continues at coordinate 50,606 of JADLZL010007582.1, read as the reverse complement.
TTTTTTTCATAGACGTGGATGATGTCTTTTGTGACATTAGTGCTGGTTTTTGCATGTCTCAGTTAATTACTAGTTTAATAAGGATTTAGGCGTGGATGAACTCTTCTGTGATGAAAGAATGTTAGTGCTATGCAAATGCCTGCCTTGGGACACCAACGTAACATGGCAAGCATGGCTAAAGCATAGTAGGTGGGCCCACCCTACATTCGATGCACATTTATGACACATGCATGTATGTTCTCCCAGGCCAGCCGTCTTTGCTTGCTCCCGGACCCCTATTTATGATCCGTCGACCCATCTCATGAGCAACCACGAATGACGAGGCAGCAACAACATTCTCACAATACGTCCTCCTAGGCTTTAAAAAGAAGAGTAGACAGATAGCTGGCCAAGATTCCTCCGACCACGCACACATTCTCTCCTACGGTACCACCGTTAACGTTCCTTCACCAAGGCCCGCAGAGACAAATCTTTTGTAGTACCTTTGCTCTTCTAGTACTTGCTATACGTGCTAGCTAGAGCAATCATCATATGGCGGAGGCACTGTGCGATCAGCTCTTCTCCGACGTCGACGGCGACCTGATGCGGCAGCACATCACTTCCGACACCGACGACGACCTCTTGGGCATCCTCGAGGCATGGGAGGACTGCGTCACTGGCGGTGGTGCAACTACTCCCCGCGGCGCTGAGATCCTGCAGACTGCAGCAGCTGACGCCGCCGCAACGCCCAAGCCTACGGCCGCAAAACGTCGGCGGCAAGGGTGCCGGGAAGACGACGGCAGCATGGTGCCGGCGCCGAAGAGGCAAAGGTGCTCGCCGGTGTCCTCGGATGCAGCGGCCGCCATTGAAGATGGTGGTGCGGTAAATAAGACCTCGCACATCACAGTGGAGCGCAACCGGAGGAAGCAAATGAACGGCCACCTCGCCGTGCTTCGCTCGCTCATGCCCTGCTTCTACGTCAAGCGAGTAACTACTTTTACAACTTCTACATATTAGGAGTATTCTAGCTCATATTGTTGAGGTGTAGTCTATATATTATGCATCCAAATTAATTTACCATTTGTGTTTATTTTACACGTTATGATTGCCTATATATATATAGGGAGACCAGGCATCTATCATTGGAGGGGTGGTGGACTACATCAAGGAGCTGCAGCAAGTGCTGCAGTCGCTGGAGGCCAAGAAGCAGCGCAAGGCCTACACCGAGCAGGTGCTCAGCCCACGGCCACCGGCGTCGTGCTGCAGCCCGCGCCCTCCGCTCAGCCCACGCCCGCCGCTGCCACCCCTCAAGTCGTCCACGCCGCCGATAAGCCCGCGGCCCGCCGTCGTCCCGATCAGCCCAAGGACGCCGCCGGCTCCCAGCAGCCCGTACAAAGTACCCTGCAGCTTGTGGCAGCCGATATCATCGGTGACCCTACCGCCACCAGGCTCGTCGGTCTACGCGTCCCCGGCGATGACGCCAACACGGGAGCCAGCCTCCTCCTACCTGCCGTCGCTGGACAACATCGCTGCCGACCTCTGCGCCTACGCCACCAACAACAAGCAGGCGCAGGCGCTGCCAGCAGCAGCCGGTGGTGTCGTCCTCCCGGACGTCAAGGTGGAGTTCTCCGGCGCCAACCTGGTGGTGAAGACGGTGTCCCACCGCGCGCCTGGGCAGACCGTGAAGGTCATCGCCGCGCTGGAGGGGCGGTCACTGGAGATCCTGGACGCCAAGATCAACACAGTCAACGACACTGCGGTGAACTCATACACCATCAAGGTCTGCTCTTCGTTCCTTTTTATAAATCATATATAATTGTTTGGACTCAGTCACTCAGATAGTCCAACAACTTGTATTACATAAAAACAAAAATAATCTTGCTGCACGCATTTAGTCTAAGAACAAGTCTAATATATAGCCGTTGTTGGCTATATACACACACTTGCCACTACTAAAATGGTAGGCTTTCTCCTAATATTTTTTAAATAGTAGTAAAACACAATCGCTAGTCATAGCATATGAAAATCTCACTAGAAAACATTTAGTGGAGAAAAATATACTACATTTTGAATGCCAAAATCTTACTTCACTAGAAGAAGAATAAAAATCTGGTTGTGTATGCCATCTATCAATCACCCAGATATATAGTAGTTAGCACATCTATGGTGTACTTGTTTGTCGCTCAAAGTTTCTTGATTCTTATACATACGGTTCTTGTACACACTTACAATCCACTCTTTTCTTTCCAATCTTTTTTTCTCCACCTCAACATACAACGCACCTACAATCCTTTACTATTTGCTCCAACATAGCGCATTCTGTGAAGGACGTGCATATATTATCACGTTAGCACAAACAGTATTAATAATAGTTAATTAATTAAATGCATTTTGTATCATGTGAGCTTCCCATAAACTGCATGTCCAAGTTGCAGTGAACGTAATAATTGTGGTAGAGGGAAGAGCTATATGCAGCTAGGATATTCTACATAGGCTGTACCCGGAGATTGATATCCTCTGGCACATTTGCTCTCGAAGTGACACCATGCTCGCATAGTGCACTGGTGCAGGGTTCCTATTGTGCACTGTTCATTAACTCTTGTCTGTGTGGCCTATGACATCTCTTTAAGTAGATGTAGTTTTCTTCTTTGCTTTATTTTTCTATCGTCTCCTTTTTTATGCTGAAAAAGTTTAACTTCTCTATTCTAAATATTATGTCTTGCTTGTAACTCTTGCCACATCTTGAATTACCAAATCAGTTTTTATTTCTCACTAATTATGTCTTCTGACTTTGTTCGTCGTTGTCGGACCTTTGCATATTTCCTGATAATAAATAACATAAAAAGAATATCTACTACATACCTGTACGTGTTCACATCCCACATGCATGTCATGTCATCATATGAACTAAGTCCATTTTACTTGCATGCTACCGCAGGCCGTCATTTTTCTTTAATTCGTACTCTTCACTTACCGCGGTCTATCATCCATCTAAACAGATTGGAATAGAGTGCGAGCTCAGCGCTGAAGAGCTGGTGCACGAGATTCAGCAAGCGTTCTCGTCGTAATGCATGTATCAGTATTCAGTAATTCGAATTCATCGAATTCATCACGTCGCTCACACTTGGAGGCTGCAGTTAATCAGGTGTAGTAGCATAAGAGGTCTGTGAACTGATGGGGTCGCTTCAAAGATATTCACTAACATAGTTAGCAAGCAAATAAAGTAGCTTGCCAGACCAGCAGACCGATGATGATGTTACTGCATGGGCTGTGTTTGGTAAGGCTCCCAGGGCTTCGGCTCCTTCTCAAGATCACTGTAGCTACACTGTCTGTTATTGTAGCCTGGAGTCATTTTGGATTTCAAGGGTAGAAATAAAAAAACTAAGAAGAGGAGGGGCTGGTGGAGCCACAATTTGGAGGTTCTTCAGCTCCTTGCTGTGTAGTACCTCTGCATAAGCGGAGCTAGAGCCGGAGCCAGCCACAAGAGCCATGCCAAACACACTTTTAGTATTATCTACATAGCCGACGATGCTATGTGTATGTGCATCTTATTAATTATCTCAAGATGCAGAGACAGCAAGTTTCTCTTTTAAAATGTGCTGTCAGTTTGTCACTGTATGTTCGATTCATCTCGCCACTTACGCCAATGTGATAAAGCAATTTCGTGAGCACAGTGTTTTTCTCTTGAGGACCCCTGCTTTTTTACTGTGCATGGTTGGATATACATATATAGAGTATATATAGCAGGAGACAGATAGTATCATGTTTGTGCACGCACATCTGCATCCACTGCTGCTGGTCTGCTCCGCTCTCCGCCACCGTCGTCCACATGCTCTATCTTGCCGACGAGGCCCCAAGTTCCAGCATAGTTGCTTCTGTTCTTCGTTTCCTGCTTCCTATTTCCTCCATGGAAAGTGACTGCGCCGCCTCCATGGTTCCCCCACCCTTAGAGGATCCGCCTCCTGATCCGCCTCCCCCCACCCCGCCACCTGATTCACCTCCCGTCCTGCCCACTCCCCTTGGTCATAATACCTCCACGCTGCCTCGCTTCACCACACCTACATCAAGCCCGCCCACCACAACAACTTCGTCCTTGCCTCCAGCTCTGACTCACACAGGCTCGACGTCAACGCCGGCTGCACGCACCAGCTCTAGAGGAGCCATGATGCTGACACACCTTGCATGGAACTGCCGAGGCTCAGGCGGGAGCCTTCGCAGTTCAACCATGGCACACCTTTCCCGACTACTGGTATCTACTAAAGCGCAGGCATGTTTCATTTCAGAAACTAGGAATGCTTCTATTACTAAATCTGCCATCAAAAATAGATTCAACTATAATGATGCTTTTGTTGTGCCATCCCAAGGCCAATCAGGGGGCCTCTGGTTAATCTGGAACCATGAAGTTGATATCACTATTGTTGATCATACTCATAACTTCATCTTTGCTTTGTGGTTTAATAAAATAAGCATGCAGCAGTATGGTCTAGTGTGCATCTACGGAGACCCTCATCATCAAACTACTTCTGTAATCTGGGGGCATGTTCTGGACTTTGTTGTACAAAACAGTAACTTGCCGATGTTTTGCATGGGAGATCTTAATGAAATTATGCATGTTAACAAGAAGTTAGGTCCCAATAGGGCTGATGTGAGTCGTATTAATGAGTTCTGTGCGTATGTTAAGCAATGTGGTTTTATTGACCTCGGTTATAGTGGACCGGCGTACACTTGGACTAACAAGCGTTTTTCCTCTGTTCCCACTTATGAAAGACTTGATCGTTGTTTAGGCAATGCAGAATGGTGCTTGGCGTATCCTGCCACAACTATCTACCATCTTCCTATGATGTATAGCGATCACGCTCCTATCCTTGCTGTTTTAAATTCTCAACGATCTCGTGCTAATAAACCTTTCCGTTTTGAGAATTGGTGGTTGATGGAACAGGAATATCATGAGATCGCCCACCAAAGTTGGCAACGCTCCTCTGCTCGAGACTTCTCCCAAAAAACTAAATATCTTGCTGCTGATCTCAGAAAATGGAGGAAGAAAAAACCTAAGAACAATGATCTACTTACCCAGATTGAGAACCAACTTCTTGACCAGCAACGCCTCCACCCTTCCCAGCAAAACCATAACCTACAGCAGCAACTTCATGAGAAGCACCAAAATCTGATAGCCAAAGAAGAAACCTACCACATCCAGCGTGCTAAGAAAAACTGGGCCATTTCTGGGGACAGGAACACAGCATTCTTCCATCAGGCCATCATCAAGAGGAACATGAAGAATAGAATCTCTTACCTCATCAACCCAGACGGCACCCACTCCACCACCCCCTAGCAACTGGCTGACACCCTGGTTCACTATTTCACCACAATTTTCTCCTCCCAAAACATCTCCCATCAGATCAGCATGCCTCATCAACAGCCACCTACTCATCCAGCTGACTCCCCACCCCAATACCACAACCCCCAGCCCATCGAGCACAGGGGTAACAATGATAACCCAAATCAAAGTATCGAGGAGGAGCAAGCAGTCAACAACAATGCAGTTTTCAGGTATACTTATTCTATTCCTAACCTAAATGAAATCCATGATATTATCAGGGAAATGAGAAGCAATGCAGCTCCTGGACCAGACGGACTCAACGCAGCGTTCTACAAATCGGCATGGAACTGGGTGAAGGAGGATATTCTTAGACTGGTAACAAATTTTTATACTCATGCTCATATGCCTACGGATATTAATCAAACTTACATCACTCTTGTCCCTAAAAAGAGTCAACCAACTTCTCCACAAGACTATAGACCTATCAGCCTCTATAATGTTATTTATAAAATTATCTCCAAATCCCTAGCTAATAGACTAAAGAACCACCTCCCCAACTATGTAAACCAAGCTCAATTTGCTTTCATTGCTCACAGGCATATATCCTTTAACATTATCATCACTCAGGAGATTATTCATTCCTTCAATTTAAAAAGTTGGAAATCCAATGCCTTCCTCCTTAAAATTGATTTAGCTAAAGCTTTTGACAGGCTTGAATGGCACTTCATTTCTGCTGCTCTCCAGCGTCTAGGTCTCAATAACAATTTTATTAGGTTGATTTATGCTTGTATCTCTTCGCCTACCTATGCAGTTCTTGTCAATGATGAGCCTTCTCAGCACTTCAGCTCTCAAAGAGGGTTAAGACAGGGCTGTCCACTTTCTCCCTACCTTTTTGTTATTGCTATTAATGAACTCTCTATCAGATTGCAGGAGGCTCTTCAAGACAGTAACCTTTCTGGCATCTCTCTGGGGACAGGCTGTCCTGCTATTCATTCCCTCTTATTTGCAGATGACCTTATTCTCTGTGGCAAGGCCTCTATCGAAGAAGCACAGGCAATCAAGACAATCCTCTATGACTTCTGTACACTATCTGGTCAGACTCCTAATCTCCAGAAATCCTACATCTACTTTAGCAAAAATGTTCCTAATTATATTAGAGACCAGATTAAGTGCATTTTTCCTGTTCCTGATTTACATCCCAATACCATGCATCTAGGGCATCCTATTAATATTAGCCATAGAGACAAGAACAGAGCGTATAATTTCATCTTTAATAAGTTCTTTGCTAAGTTTGGTTCCCTCAAAGCTAACAAACTGAATCATGCCGGTAGATTGCAATACATTAAATCAGTGCTTGCTTCTATTCCCATTTACTATATGTCCACTGTCCTTTTCTCTAAAACTTTTATTGAAAAAATAAACTCCATTATTAGAAAGTTTTGGTGGACAGGAGTACAGGAAGAACAAGATACTAGCCCCATTGCTTATCGCTCGTGGGATGATATCTGCCAGCCCACCGATCAAGGAGGTTTAGGTATAAGGAATATGGAATCAGTCAACAAAAGTTTGATCATCCAATCTGCCTGGAACGTTGCAAACAACAAAAATCCTTTTGTCTGCTATTTTGAAGGCAAAGTACTACCCTAATGATTCTTTCTGGAATGCTACTAACAAAGGACCTAGATCTATTTATTGGTCCTCTATTTTACAGGTTAAGCACCACCTATCCTCCAATTCCATTTACCAGATCCATGCTGGCAACTCCTCCATTTGGTCATCTCCTTGGACTTCTGTTTGGGACCACATTCATGACCACCTCATCCTTCCTGTTCTAAATAATCCTCTGCCTACCAAAGTTTCTGATCTTTGGATTCCTGGTACTCACACTTGGGACCATCATCTTATTTCCAATACCTTCTCTGAACAAGCTGTTCAGTCCATTCTAGACACCCCCATAGTCCACTCCAATCAAGATGATATCCTGAGATGGACCCCTGCAAAAAATGGCCTTTGCACCACCAAAGCAGCCTACACTTATCTTGCCGCCCAGCAGGAGCATCATCTTCCCACTCATGGTTCCAGGAATATTGCCCAAGATGCTAATTCAATTTTGCAAAAGGTTTGGAAGAGTAAAACTATCCCGCCTCTTCTCAAAACCTTTGCTTGGAGGCTTATCAGGCGAGCAGTAGCAACCGGCGAACGTGCAGGCAGGTACTCCACTCACATCGACCAACACTGCACTTATTGCGGTAATATTGAAACTGATCAACACCTTTTCTTTCTTTGCAACTTGCCTTCTCAAGTCTGGTCTACTGCTAACCCCCCAATCTACACTAACAATATCCCTCCTGAAGATGACGGGGTTCAAATGACTATTCCTTTGCTGATTACCAATAACCCATCAGATGACTTACTGTTTAAAACTTTTACTACTCTTTGGTATATTTGGAAGGCTCGTAATGACAACAGGTTTCAAAGGAAAACTTGGACGCCTTCCCAGATTCACCATGCAGCGAATGCACACATGAATTCTCACTTGAGTGCAGTCCATCAGTAGGGGAACAGCAGCTACTCTGCAACCAATTATCATGCTTCAACCTCTAATCCTGCAGGTGAGCTACATCAACAGCCTGCTGAAACCACCGTCAATGGCATACAAGCAGTCAATCATGGTGCTCAAAGCCACCTGCAGCAACCCCTGGCAACGACTACTACTCAATGCAGGCCCACATCCTCTCCTAACCAAGGTAATGAAAGGTCAAATATGCCAGCTGTGATTAACAGGTACACTATCAGAGAACCGGCTTCATTACCAGGTATCCACTGCTTCGTCGACGCCTCCACGCTCCCAGATCAACCTCTACAGCAGTCACGGAGAGCAGGTATCGGAATTTTATTTGTCAACACGCAGGTCCAGCCGGCCCAGACAATCTATATAAAGGCGATTCTATCACAAACTTTCTCAGTCATAATGGCCGAGGCGGCGGCCTTGGCCTTTGCAGCGGCGACAGCCTCCCAGCTCAACTTCACCGGTGTTTCTTTTTTATCTGATTGCAGTCAGCTAGTGCATTTCATCAATTCTCAGAACCATGACCACCCCCCTGATTGGCGCATGAAGGAGTTCACTCAAATCTTTGACAATTGTGTCATCAACAGACAAGCTAGGGTCTACAACATTAGTAGGGCTATCAATAATACAGCAGATGTGCTTGCTAGGCTAGCCTTTTCATCTTCTGTAACCCCTTCACAAGGTGTTGAATTCAGTTGCTCTTTCATGGGCCATGATCACCAGTGCTCCGTTCCTGGAGCACTGAACTCTGTATGCCTACATTATTGTAGGCTCTTAGCAGCTTCTTGCTGCTAATCAATATATGTTCCTTGTCAAAAAAAAAAAAAATGGTGTATACTTTCCAGCACATGCCATTAGCTAGGACAGATTTATATATACTTTCCAGCAAGTTCTTCATAACTGTTTGGACTACTCCAAAACCCACGCTAAATGATACTAGCGGGATAGTAGTTCAGTATATCTACTATGCATGTACATGAAGTTGGCAATTGCAACACATAGCCAACAAGCCTCCCTGTACACAGGATAATGGACTTTGTGGCCATGTTGTGGGTTTAATTATTACTTAAGAGCCTATCCATTGAGCCATTTTGGATGGGCCTAGATTAGGCCAGACTAAACCAAACATCCACCCTTCAAGTTCCAAACAGGTGTTACCTTCTCTGTGTATTGCATTATTGCGATTAGTTGTGGTCTTGGGAAAAATGATTGCATATGTGGATAGATATTCTTATTAAGATTTTAACAAACACTATCTAGGAGTTATTAGTAGTAATAGTAAGATATAGGCGTATGAGCTTTGTATCTATGTTTTCTTGCATTGTCTTTTGGGCTCTTAAATAGTCCACATTAATCTTGTAATAACTCGTGCTAGAAAATAAAGTTAATAAAATCAAAACATATAAAGGCATCAAATTTTTTTATATTTGTAAACAACAATAGCAATTACACCTGATTTGCTACCAAATTACCCATATGGGCCGTTATGAATCAGAATATAATGTAAAGCTCCAAATCTGCATACAACTTACTCACCTCTAACTTTATGGACCATGAAGAAATACCTAATGAAATATGCATACAAATTGCCAACAACAATGTAAACCATGCACTAGAAAATGACCAAAGTATCACTAAATTTGCATCTAAAATTGTCCACACATCGTAGTATTAAAAATATCCTATGTAACGTCGTGCATATATGTAACGTCGTGCATAGGCATCTAAATTACCCACCTTTGTTATCGTGAAAAACTGAAGTGCTATTTCTTGATACACACTTGTGTCCATAGTCCGATCATTTTATAATGCTTCAACATTGAACTTTTCTAAAAACTAGTACATCCTTTGGTGACATGCACGGTGTCCTATGGACAAGTATTAAGAAATTGAAATGACCTGGCATGCATTATTTTTATTTATGCATAATCATCATGACCATTAGCATGTTAAATGTCTTATTTGCAAAATATGTTTTATTTATGTTTTTTGTGAGTAGCAAAATATGTATAGATATAGTTGAACCTAACACTTCTGTGGAATGTCGACGTCGGACAATCCAACTATAATCTTTGGATAATCCGTAACTTCTATTCCGATCAGAGTATACAATAGTTTCATACAAACCCCAATGTGTGGGTACTCAAACGAATTACAACTCTACAATTATTGTACATCAAGATGATCCAACATTAGCTAGCCGCTCAGTCAGCTAGTCCTAGATACCGGTAGAGATCCCAAAGAGTCCAATCATTCTTAGCCGACCATTCCTGAGCACTGCAAAGGCTGTCATCTACACGGACAGTGCGAAGATTTATTTTACCATCAAGGGCAATAAAGAAAAGTTCAGTTTCAAGAACAAGACCCTTGGAACTCCTACAAATCTAAAAGAAGCTTACTTCCCAGTCAAGCCAATAGTTGAAGAAGCAAAGAAGAATTCAAATGGGAAGAGAAAGAACAAGAACAGGAGGCAAAGAAGAAAGCAAGTCTAAGTAGTCAAGGCTGTCAAGTATGAGCACGACCACCTCTTAGCCTCACCATTCCTGATCAAGACAGAGGATCCAGGCATGCTAACCATTGAATGCACTGTTGGAAAATGTTCCTTCTACCACGCTTTTTGCGACATCGGATCAGCTGTCAACATCATTGTTGACACTTATTAATGTCTAATTTTTATTATCAATTACCCCTGCATTGTACATGAATATCTACTAGAATAAGGTTATTACTAATAATTTCCATGAGTTTTGGTTAATTGTATATTTTCAAGGAATTATCCAGAAAAGCTTTAAAGAGGGATTAGAGTGCATAATTACCACGAAACTTATCCGTGAAGAAAACGATCGCTATCAGGACGTGAGAAGGATCTAGAAGACACCCGAAGCAACGAAACCTGTAGAAGCTACCAGGTGGGGCCGGCCAACCCCACACCTGCGCCGGGCGGCGCCATCTTCTGGAAGCTTCCTCCACCGCCTCCGAGGAGTCATCTCACCCTTGGTTAAGTTGGTTTGATCCAACGATGCGCATTCATCCCATCGGACTATAAATAAAGGGCTAGACCCCCTGGAAGATGCCAAATCAAGAGCTAAAGAGTATGAAGCATTAGATAGATATCCATTAGATCTAGGCCAGCAATCAAGAAAGAGATTAGAGAGATAGAGTAGAAGAGTAGAGATTCAGAGGAGTCCCGACCTGTCAGAGCTTCTTTGTAGCTGTATTCGTCTGGATTCAGCTCCCTCGCCCGGAGCTACGTTCTGAGGTAATTTTATATTCAATATTCTGATTCAAGTAAGCAATTGTTCTTATTTGTTCTTAGGTTTGCAACTAATATTGAGTGCTATGATCTTGGTAGCTCCTAGGTTGAAGTAGTGTCTCGTGGTGTAGACGTGGTGTCTAGGCTATGATTACTTATGAATGTTTCCTGATTAGCCGGATAGTGGTAGTTCGCGAAGGTGACCTTATGGCTTCGTTGATTCCTTTGTAGTCCACTTCCGTTGATAGGATTGATAGGTGTATATGTGCTTGGTAGGAGATAACTCTGATTTCTGCTCTTATTCAGGTTACTGCCCAGTTAGAACGATAATCTTCAAAGCTTACCAATTGTCGGAACTAGATAGTCATTATCTAACTTCTCATTCTTAATATTCTCTAGATTGGTTGTGCCATTGGGTTAAGAACCACAGACTTTGTCATTATCACCTACTGTTCCTTTGGGTTCGATATTAAAACCGGAATAATCTTGGTGAAGTGCTATATCAGTATTATATATGTGCGCTTGCGGATAACCTAATAATAATAATATAGGGTGCAGTTAATTTATACCAACAAGCATTTCTGACACCGTTGCCGGGAAATGGTTTGCTGATTTTTGACTTTAGTTTATCTTAATCTATTGTTATACTTTTACCTTTTTAAATATGGAACCCGTATCCCAACTTTTATATCGATACAGAGCACCATCGGGATCTTACCTCCAGCCAAAAGAATCATCGAAACCTATTACATCATCTAGCTCTGAGCTATGCCTGGGATTGATTAAATTAGTTTAGGAACACAATTTTTCTGGTAGTTCTAGCGAAAACCTCTTATTTTTATTTAACTGATTTTGAGTAGACATGTTCATGTCAATGTATTAAGGGCATTGTTGATGGTGGATAGCGTCAACATTCAATAGATCAATAGACACGAGAAACACATAAATATCTAGAAGTCTAGGGTTTTATCTGACAAATTTCATGAGTTTTGGTGAACTATTATTTTTTAGGGATTGTTCCAGAAAACTAAAAAAAAGGGTCTAACTATCAAATAGAGTAACGAAACTTAACCGCGATGGAAACATACACTATTGGGCTCTACAAGGATCAAGAAAACACCACGACAAAGCGGAGGCCCAGAGGAATTGGTGGAGGGCCGGCCGGCCCCAAGGCAAATGCCGGGCGGCCTCCCCCTGAAAGAACTTCCTACGCTCTTTTGGAAGCTTCCTCCACCATCTTTGAGGGTTAATATCCACCGTATGTGAAGTCGGTTTGATCAAACGGCCGTCGTGTATCCCACCGGGCTATAAATATAGGGCCAGACCCCCCCAGGGAAACCCTAATTCATTTGTAATTTCTGGGAGGGGTCCCTCGAATGGATCAACCTCTCTAGGATCTAGACTTGTAGATAATAGTGAGATGGAGAGTGAGGGAAGAGTTCGGAGGAGGTGCCGGCCTGTCGGTGCTCCCTCTACAGCTTGTACTTCAGTGGATTCATGTTCTTCATGAGTTTGTCTTCGAGATTTCTCTGGTAATCATCTTTTGATCTAAGTTTACTTTGTTTATATTGTTCATCTAGTTTGTGACTCTTTTGAGTGCTTTATTCCTGTTCTAGATGGAGTAGAGTATTAATCATAGTGTAGGTGTGGTGCTTAGGCTAGGGTTAATCATGAATGCCCCCTAATCTTCTAGATCGGTGGTAGATCGTAGGTGTGACAGACCTATTGAGTCCTCTGTAGTCCACCTCCCGTTGATAGGTTTGGTAGGACGCGGTTATCATAGTAGTGTGAGGTTTCTATACTCAATCTGCTCTGAATAATGTCTTGAAGTTGAATAGTAGAAGACATAGTTTACCCAAAGTTAGAAGAAGAGAACCATAGTTATCCTCTCTATACTCCTATTATCATCAACATATACACCTATTATCATCAATATAGATTGCTATTATCATCAACATAGATTGTTATTATCATCAACGTAGATCACCATTATCAACCACATTAAACCTTAACTTAGTGTCTACCTTAGTATAATCTTTATCTTTCTACTTTTATCTTTAGCCACCTCTAGTTGAGTTAGACCGTAGTTAATCACACACGTTTCCTTGTGGATACGATATTTAAAACCTTTGGGTGAAGTGCTTCAACGGTATTATATCTATGCGCTTGCAATAGTTATATTTTTTTTGTGCATTTAATTAAACCAACAAGGTTTTTGATTTAACTAAATGGTTGCTAACTTAGCTTTTTATCTTTTCTTTTCTTCTATCCTTTACCCTTTTATCTTTTATCTTTATTTCTTTCGCTTTTCATCTTTTCTTTCTTTCCTTTTGTTTTACCTTTTGGTTTAGCATGGGTGACATTCCTATCAATCAATATGCTAAACTCACGAGCGCAAGCCTTAGACCATCTGAATCTTCGGAGCCTATCTTAGTATCTAGTTATGAGCTGTGCCCATCTTGGGTAGATTTGATTCGGAAACAATCCTTCTCGGGAGAAGGTGATGAAAACCCCTACTCACACCTACGAGAGTTCTTACTGACATATGCTTGTTTTTGTATTGATGGCATGTCTGATAAGACTTTACAATGGAAGCTTTTTCCGTTCTCTTTGACTGGAAAAGCTAAACATTGGTACAACCAAACCATAGGAAGAGTGCAAGGAGATTGGGAAAGTGCTATGCTTTAATTTTCTCTCTAAATTCTTTCCCATCTCTAGAATAGCTAGCATTCGAGGAGAGGTTCTGACTTTTAGGCAACTAGAAGGAGAATCTTTTGAAGCATCATGGGATCACATCAATGACCTCCTTACTATTGGGCCAAACCTTTCCATTCCAGACTCAGTGCTTATTCAATATTTTTACTTGGGTCTTAGTAAGGGTGGTAAGGAATCCCTTGATATATATTCTAGAGGAGCTTTCCTTGATTTGTCTACTAGTGAAGCAAGGTCTATACTTGATAAAATTAGTGGAAGGACTTCCTACCCTAGCATTCATAATGAAATCCCCGAGAAAGAGAAGGAATCATCTCCCGACCAAAAAGAGGAAGTTTTGATAGCTAACTCATATTGTTCAATCCCAAAATTTAGCTATCAGTCCCAAGCCATCCATACTTCAAAACCCTATAAAGGAAGAAGAAATTCAACCCTCAAAAATCTCTTTTATTAAGGATGATCTTTGCGATATTGGGAAAAGTTTAGACTTCCAATCCCATAAGAGACCTTCAAGTGAATATAATTTAAACTCTTTTTAAAAGAAACCTATTAGGAAACATCCTTATTGGGAAACATCCACGGATGGTATGACTAGCGATGCCATAGAAGGAGAGCCAAACAATTTTGAAGACAATCTTATCTTTTCTCCTTCTATACCCACGTTAGATATCTCTTTCATCTTTGACCTCAAAGAATCCTCTAACACTCGAGATCCACTAAGACACCTAGAGCATATGAATCATGAAGGACTCGAGAATGACCAAGAAGTGTCACTAAAAAGGCAGGAATGTATAGAATGGATGGACAAGGAAGAAACCTCAATAATAGAATCTAGCCCCAACCTAACCCATCCAAGTTTAAAGGAGACGTTTGATGAGACTCACCTTAGAGATACCAATCTATAGGAAGTCTTGGATAATAAAGTGTCCAATGAATGTCATAGGCATGAATTAAAGGAGAAAATATTTTTGTCTATAGACACTCATGAAAAAACACTCTTGGAGCTTAAAAAGGGAGATAACATTAATGAGCATAGGAGCTACTTCACAGACATCTCCTCGAATCCATGCTCATATGAGAAATCTCTAGGATTACTTGGTCTCTCTAGTATTGCCACACATGAGATTTTCAACCACCTTATTATACCTATTTATAAAATCATTGAAAGAGTGGTTGTAGATACATACATTTATTATAAATATTCTAGATCTTGTTATAATCTTGATATAGGTACACAAAGGCAGGTGTTTTAGAGGAAACCACTTTACGAACCCAAAGTATAATAATTAGAAAGTTTCCTAAGGATGACTTTATAATCACTCTTGAAAGATAACATGAGTTTGCACCTTCTGCTATAATGCCCTTGTGAATTGAGCATAGAGTTATAATTATCAAAATATTCCTTTGGGTATTTTTGTCACATTCTAGGCTTGAAGTAAAAGAATGAAGGATGATAGCACTAGGTATGTCAAAACAACCATCATGCAACTTTGAATTATATCTATCCAAACTTAAATTTGCTTTGCAAACTTCAAGCTTGGGGGAATGGGCTTACTTGAAAAATCTTAAATCATGTTGCTAATAATGGTTGTCTCTATCTTTTTAATTCATGCTCAAAATGTTGCATAATAATCATGCTCTTTTATCTCTGTCTGAATAAAATCTCTATAAGTGCTTTCATGTTACCTTTGTCTACCATAGTAAGTTTTGGTTTAGAAGTACTACATATGGGTAATTCTAAAGGCTTTTTAAATTGAGCATGGTGCTTAGATTAAAATGCCTTCCTTAACTAAACTAGACATAGAGTTTGATTTGGTTATTAATTGTAGTAGATATTAGAATATTTTATTGGACTAACCCCTATAGGAATCTTTCAATTCAATCTGGCTAAGTCATGAGATAAATTCGAATCGAGATGATGTAAGGCACATGACAAACTTCAATAACTTTGCAGAAGAAGATACAACTCATTCATTATTATAAGTATCAATGATTCATTTATTTTATCTTCTACTGCAAATTACTTTTTGCCTTGAGTCATGCCTGTGTAGAACATGGTCTATGCTAAAATAATCTCAACACTATATTTTCATAAGCATACATGGAACACAATAAAATTCTAGATAAACAACTTATTTTCAAGATTGTATATTCCTTCGGGTATGTATTGTCCACTAATCTGTTGCAAGCATAAGAACGAGTGAAGTAAAAAAAAGAGTGATAAGAATATAGAAGCAAAAAGATGGCAAAAGATAAGAAAGAAGGGAGTTCAACAGAGGAGACAAGATGCTTATGAACAACTCAAGATGCATGAAAGGAAAAGACCATTGAAAGACATTTATCCTTCATCACTTAGAGTCATACTCCAAGGATGAAGGTAACACCCTAAGGTAATTGGTCAGTATTTTCCTGTTAATCTTGATATGCATATAAATGAAAATACAAACATATTTGGATTAAAACTTTGCTATATGTTTAAGATGTTTAAACTTGTTCCTAGCACCCACTTTCTTGATCCCATGGTTGTAGCCAATCAAAACTAAAAAGTGTACATTCTATGTTTGGAACATGATAGTCATACTCATACTAAAATTCAAACATTATGTAGAGATAGACAATCCTTCCATTGGTTGAGCAATTTAAACCTTTACTGCCATGTGAACTTAAATGCAGTATTTATGCTCAATCTTCTGATCTTAGAACCCATGTTATAAGAACAAATATACAACACCAACTTTGTCTTGCTGAATATGCCTGAGGCTAGAGAAGAATAAATAAAGAGATAGATTTGGTTCTGTTGGTGTTTTTCCACCGACAAAGCCCATGCACTTGATCTCTACCTTGGTTTGCAAGCAGAATACACTTCAAGGTGTGAAGGGAATATTCCGCAACACTCCACAAGTAAAAGTTCTGAACTTGTGAATATGCACACTGAGCAAGATGCTGCTAGATCCCACTATCAATGCTCTATCTCAACCTTCTGGCCAAGCGAAGAATAAAAGTGACATCACCATCAAAATCACCATCACAAGAGGTGCAATCATCATTTTCTCCATCTCCAAGACTGACAGATGCACTCAATAAAAGAACAAGAGTGGAGAAGACAAGTCTAGTTTAGAGGACTTAAAAATCCGAACCTTCATTGAAAGGATAATCTGACTAAGGAGTGAGCCCATTCAGTGGACTACTAATGGTAAGTTTACTCTAAAGATCATTCAACAATCACCTCAACAAACATCTAGCTTAGGGGAGGGCATCCCCTAGTTATCAGGTAATTATACCTAAGCGATTATCGAGTCTATCTTATAGTCATAAAATACTAAAAATATATGGGCATATGAAGGTCCATGTCTGTAGAGTCTTTTGTGAGTCTATTAGTTAAAACAAAAAGATGAATAACAATTAAAACTAAATAAAGATATTTTATTAAGGTGTGATCATAGAGTATGCTTAATAAGTTTTATCTAGGTTGTTATGAGTCAAATAAAAACTAGAAAATAATATAATTTTGAATTGAAGATGATGAATAGTTACTCTGCCGTAATTCCATTCAAATGCCTAGTTTTCAACCTTAAATTCTCCCGAGTTTTGGATATGACTGCTTTGATATAAGAATTTACTCTGAACCTGAAATTCGTGAAGGCATATGCTTAAGCTAAGTTTAGGTGATTGAGGGATATGATATAAGGAAGTTGAGCTACTATTTATCTTATTTCTAGCGATACTAAGTTCTAGAGATTTATCTTTTAAAAATTCAAAACCTTACATGATGAGCACTTGTATGACAAAGTTTGAATTCCTACCAAAGCTATATATGATATACATTTAGAATAGGAAACTTTTGCTAATTTATGCTACTTGTTTTGCATTGAGTTTAGTCAACCTTTGTTGTATACCTTATGAGTCTTGTCATGCTTTTAAAATCAAGATCACTTACACACTCCACCCATATATGCACTACCCCTATGCCAGGAGTAGGCGCAATCAGTTTTCCACTTTCATCCAGAAAATGTTTTTCTTCTACACTGGGAGTGAACACCCAAAAATAAACCCCATAGGATAAACCCCTATTTAAATGCTCAAAGTTCTTCATTGTTATCTCTCCAAATTATTATTCAAAGGATGCATGTGGCTATACAAAAGTATTAGAAGAAAAAGAGAGAAGGGAGTAAAAGATGGACAAGTGTCCCAACAATTAAAACAATGGGTACATAGATGCCCGTCTCCCTAAAAAAAAAAGATAAGAAAAAAAGAAAAAAAAAAAAAAAAAAAAGAATAAAGATAGCCCATGTTTTTCGGTGAAAGCTCTAAGTTCAAGAGAGAGAGATTTATTTTATAAAGAGCAAAAGTAGAAATAGGATTAGCCACCATATATACACCTATCCACCATATTCCATACATATGCACATCTTGGTTTGATTGTATGACTTGACTCTTTTGGATCCATTGTTTGTCTTTACAATATATGTAATGCAAGTATGCTCATCCTTGTTTGTGCCACTCCTATGAGCTCTACTATAATCCTTAGTTGTAGGAGGGCATAACATTATAATACCTTAGTAACATCCATAAATACTACATATATAAGAGACTTTAGAGTGTCACGCAATTAAGCTCTGAGTTTTATTTCACAAACTTGCAAAAACTCTAGAATATTGGTTGAGTGACAAATTTGAGACATAGTGCTTGACTTTATTGTTCTATCTTTCAATGGCTCAAAACCCAGGTGATAGCTAAGAAGCCCCATGGTCACGGGTAATATGGGTAAGTTTAAAAGTTAGAGCAGTTTTGTCTAGTCCAGAGGAGAATTTCTGTTTGAAAGCATGTGTACTTTTGAGACGTAAAAGCATTGTAGCAACTTTTGATCCAACTCTAGACTTTGCTAAGGGACTAGCAAAGGGTAAGCTTGGGGAGTTGTTGACGGTGGATAGCGTCAACATTTAATAGATCAATAGATATGAAAAACATATAAATATCTAGAAGTCTAGGGTTTTATCTGATAAATTCCATGAGTTTTAGTGAATTATTATTTTCCAGGGATTGTTCTAGAAAACCACGGAAAATGGCCTAACTATCAAACGGAGTAACAAAACTTAACCGCGATAGAAACATACACTATTGGGCTCTACAAGGATCAAGAAAACACCACGACAAAGCGGAGGCCTAGAGGAATTGGTGGAGGGCCGGCCGGCCCCAAGGCAAATGCCGGACGGCCTCCCCCTGAAAGAACTTCCTACGCTCTTCTGGAAGCTTCCTCCACCGCCTTTGAGGGTTAATATCCACCGTACATGAAGTCAGTTCGATCAAACGGCCGTCATGCATCCCACCGGGCTATAAATATAGGGGCAGACCCCCTAGGGAAACCCTAATTCATTTGTAATCTCTAAGAGGGGTCCCTCGAATGGATCAACCTCTCTAGGATCTAGACTTGTAGATAATAGTGAGATGAAGAGTGAGGGAAGAGTTTGGAGGAGGTGCCGGTCTGTCGGTGCTCCCTCTACGGCTTGTACTTCAGCGGATTCAAGATCTTCATGAGTTTGTCTTCAAGATTTCTCTGGTAATCATCTTTTGATCTAAGTTTACTTTGTTTATATTGTTCATCTGGTTTGCGACTCTTTTGAGTGCTTTATTCATGTTCTAGACGGAGTAGAGTATTAATCATAGTGTAGGCGTGGTGCTTAGGCTAGGGTTAATCGTGAATGCCCCCTAATCTTCCGGATCGGTGGTAGATCATAGGTGTGATAGACCTATTAAGTCCTCTGTAGTCCACCTTCCATTGATAGGTTTGGTAGGACGCGGTTATTATAGTAGTGCGAGGTTTCTATACTCAATCTGTTCTGAATAATATCCCGAAGTTGAATAGTAGAAGACATAGTTTACCCAAAGTTAGAAGAAGAGAACCATAGTTATCCTCTCTATACTCCTATTATCATCAACATAAACTCCTATTATCATCAACATAGATTGCTATTATCATCAACATAGATTGTTATTATTATCAACGTAGATCACCATTATTAACCACATTAAACCTTAGCTTAGTGTCTACCTTGGTATAATCTTTATCTTTCTACTTTTATCTTTAGCCACCTCTAGTTGAGTTAGACCGTAGTTAATCACACACCGTTTCCTTGTGGATATGATATTCAAAACCTCCGGGTGAAGTACTACAACGGTATTATATCTGTGCGCTTACGGATAGTTATATTTTCTTGTGTGGCAACAGATATGGCTGATGATACTTTAAGATGGAAACTCTTTCCATTTTCATTAATGGGACGGACTAAGAATTGGTATAGTCGTCATGTTGGGAGTAGTCAAGGAGGTTGGGACGTATTGTGTGCAAATTTTTGTCTTAATTTTTTCTCTATCGAGAAAGTCACTAAACTTCATTTTGAAATTATAGGATTTAAATAATTAGATAACGAATCGCTGGGCAAGGCTTGGAAACATTTTGATGGATTTGAAAATTCTGGACCAAATCTTGCTTTACTAGAACCTATTCTTTTACAACATTTATTTTTAGGCCTTAATGATAAAAATAAAAGATACCTTAATTTGGCCGCGGGTGGAGCATTTATGCATATTACTTTTTCTTCTAAGCATGCTAAAACTATTCTTACTAATATCTTAAATAATCTTCTCGAAGAAAAAGAAGAGTTGTTAGAAGAAGAATATTTGTTAGCTGAAAATAAACTTTTGCCCGATTTATTTTAACCTTTAGCTAATTTAGAATCTGAACTATCTCGATGAGAAGGAGATAACTCTAATTTCGATTGGATGCTTGAATTCAAGGATGAACTTTTTGATGATTATGAAAATACCATATTTTATCATAGAATTATTAAACCTCATGAATCTAGGAATTTTCAAAATTTAAATCTTTTATGTCCTGCTGATTTAAAATTTCTGAGAGAAATAACAAGAGAATTAATTTTTATTTTGGGTGATGAGTGGTTGATAGAATCTGAGCTTTCACATGAAGTAATTTGCCTTGATTCTCCCACTGTCACTATGAAATTACAAATAGATACATATCCTTTTAATGCTTTTTATAACCTAGTTGTAGGTGTCAATATCATATCTTATACATTTGCTGAAAAATTCTTGAAAGATATGCCATTAATTCCTACAAATAAATTATTGAAAAGTGGTTCAGGACATATTGTTCCTAGTTTAGGAGTTTTATGTGCTCTTCCTATTGCTATTAATGAATTTCAAATTTTGCTAAATTTTTATATTTTTGATGTTTGGAATTTTGATGTGATGATTGGATTACCAATAGTAAAACTTATTCAAGAAGGTTGTAATGGTAAATTAGATGTTAAACTTGGGAAAGGATTTAGTTTCTTGGTGCCTATAACTCATACATTAAAAGCTAAAGTGGAGCCACTTCCCGAAGTAGATCCAATAGAAGAGGTTAAGGCTATGTCATTCGAAGAATTTATTAAACCTGATTTAGAAGATGATACCCAGTTCTTCATTAATGAAGAGGAGGAGGACCCTATTGATCCTGAACCTCTTGATGAACTAATAGAGCCACCTAAGCCTCCCATTGAGCTTAAACCATTACCTTCTAGTCTTAAGTATATTTTTCTGAATAATGATTAAAATTCTCCTGTGATTATAAGTGATAAACTCTCTGATGAAAAATCTTTCAGATTAATAACTATTTTAGAAAAACATCGTGCTGCTTTTGAGTTATTCACTCCAAGATCTTAAGGGGATCAGCCCTATTTTATGCACCCATTGTATTCCAACTAATCCGGAAATTACACCTTCTAGAGAGCCCCAACATAGGCTTCATAATGCGATGAGGGAAATTGTTAAGATTATAGAAAACTCAATAAAGCAACAAAGAAAAATTATTTTCCGCTACCCTTCATTGATGAGATGTTAGAGCATTTAGCAAATTATTTTTTTTTGTTTTTTTATGGTTATTTGGAATATCACCAAATTCCTATCCACCCTGATGATCAAAGCAAAACCACTTTTACATGTCCTTAAGAAACTTATGCTTATTATAGAATATCTTTTGAGATTATGTAATCCACCCGCTTATTTTTAAAGATATATGATGTCTATATTCTCTGATATGATAGAAGAAATCATCGAAGTTTTTATAGATATTTTTTAGTTTATGGAAAAACTTTTGATGATTGTCTAGAAAATCTAGATAAGGTTTTGCAAAGATGTGAAGAAAAGCATTTAACCCTTAATTGGGAAAAATATCATTTTTGGTTAGAGAAGGAATAGTGCTAGGATATTTAGTGTCTGAAAGAGGTATAGAGGTAGACAAGGCTAAAGTTGAAGTAATTGAACAACTAGCTCCACCAATTAATATAAAAGGGATCCAAAGTTTTCTTGGTCATTTTGGTTTTTATCATAGATTTATAAAGATTTTTTGCATATTGCTAGACCACTGACTAATTTATTAGCTAAAGATGTGCTTTTTGAATTTGATGATGCATGTTTGAAATCTTTTAATATTCTTAAGGAAGCACTTACGTCAGCGCCAATCATTCAACCTCCTGATTGGTCTGCATCTTTTGAAATTATGTGTGATGCTACTGATTATGTTGTGGGAGCACTTCTAGGACAAACAAAAGATAAGAAGCATCATGCAATTGCTTATGCTAGAAAAACTATAATAGGAGCACAATTAAACTATAAAACAACTGAAAAATAGCTCCTAACTGTTATCTTTGCTATTGATAAATTTAGATCTTACTTAGTGGGAGCAAGGGTAATTATTTATTCCAATCATGCTTTGCTTTAAAATATTTACTCACTAAAAAAGATGCTAAACCTTGCTTGATAAGATGGATTCTGCTGCTTTAAGAATTTAATTTGGAAATAAAAGATAGAAAATGAATAGAAAATCCAGTTGCTGATCACTTGTCTAGAATGCATTTTGAGAAACCTCTGGAACTACCTATTAATGACTCATTAAGAGATGACATGTTATTTAAAGTGACCAAGTCAGACCATTGGTACGCGAATATTGTTAACTTTATGGTTGCAGGTTACGTACCACCAGGGAAAATAAAAAGAAGCTTATTTATGAAAGTCATCTCCACATATGAGATCCACCATACCTCTTCAGAATTTGTTCAGATGGGCTACTCAGAAGATGTGTACCAATGGAAGAAAGCATGCAAATCATTCAGAAATGCCATTCATATGGAGGTCATTACGGGGCATTCCACACTTATGCCAAGATCTGGCAGAGTGGTTTCTTTTGGCTAACCATGTATGAAAACACCAAAGATTTTGTCCGGGGATGTAGATCATGTCAGAGGCATGGGAATATTAATGCAAGAGATGCTATGCCACTCACCAACAACCTTTGATCGAGCTCTTTGATGTCTGGGAATTGATTATATAGGACCATTCGTAAAATCAAGAAATTATGAATACATTTGGGTGGAAGTTGACTATGTATCCAAGTGGGTAGAAGCTATGCCATGCATGAATGCCGATTCAAAACACTCAAAGAAGATGTTTGAAGAGATTATATTTCCAAGGTTTGGGACACCTAGGATGGTCATAAGTGATGGTGGGACACATTTCACTGATAAGAAGTTTCACCTATATTTACAAGCTCATGGAATACGTCACAATGTTGCTACTCCATACCATCCTTAGACAAGTGGCCAGGCAGAAACATCAAACAAACAGATTGTTGACATTTCTAACATCACTTCGCGTTAAGTTGTCATCCCTAACATGATGCCAAAAATGCTGAAAAAGAATCTACACTTGACTAAAAATAACTCTAGAATATATCCGCAAGCGCACAGATAATTCTCCTGTTGTAGCATTTCACCTAGTAAGATTTTCCAAGTATCGTTGATTTGTTTTAAGCCAAAAGGAAAACTCATTTATTGCGTTGGATCTATGAAAAGGGGTAGAAAAGAATTATGACTATGACTTTAAATGTGCAAACCCATAGTAATCAACCACCCTAATGCTTTTAGCAGGGGTGAGTCAAGATAAACAATAAAGATAAAGATAAACATGATAAAAGAGGACTTTCTAGAGACAGAGATTAAAGACTCAACTAATATGATTTGGTCAAACAGAGATTCGGCTAAAGTAAAGAACTTCTAGATTATCCCTAAATAATAAGTATACCAATCATACCAATATACACACTTTCATCTATAGCATAACCAATTCAGAAAACAGCATAAGGAGCATCAACTAGGGAGGATATTGAGACATAAGTCACCTCCTTAGCGATCGCGCTCTACTAGCCTACATGCGAGGGGTGGAATACAGAGGACTCAATAGACCTGTACGTCTACAATCTACCACACTACCCGACACATCAGGATGCAATCGTAGGTATATATAATATCTAAGCACCATGTTTACATAATACATACCACCTAACCCACTCGACTATTGAATTAGGCGCTTTATGAACATATGACTATAATCATCACCAATCATAACTATATCAAGAATGCAACTAGAGCAAACTAAGAACTTAATAAGTAGCAATATGATAATTAATAACAAAGTCATAAACAAGATACAAATTACCAATCTCTTGACTGCAGATCGGAAGCACCGAGCGAAGTGCCCAACTCTACTTGAATCTTGCTAGCTAAAACTAATCTAGAACTTGGAGAACTGGAGCCCTAATTCTAATCTCTAAAAACCCTAGCTTCTAGTCTAATCTTGACAAATGAATTAAGGCAAACCCTAATTGCTCCTGGGGGTGCAGGCACATATTTATAGCCCGGTGGAGGAAACGATGGCCGTTGGATCAAACCGACATCACATAGGGTCAAGATTGATCCTCAAAGGCGGTGGAGGAACACTCCAGAAGCTCATAGAAGACCATGGAAGGGGGAGGCCGCCGTCCGCCTAGCCAGTGGGGCCGGCTGGCCCTACCTTGTAGGTCCCATATAGCTCCGCTTCATTCTGGTGTCTTTTGGATCCTTCCTGAGTCCGATGATGATATTTTCCGTTGCGGTTAAGTTTTACGCAAATCTTGCAATTAAATCCTCCAATTTCTCTTTTCTAGAATAATCCTGCAGAAAATGTGAAATCACCAAAAATTATGAAAATTGTCAGTTATAACCCATATGTTTTCTAGTGGTGATCTCTTTTATGCATTTAGTTGATGGTTAAAAATGATCGTTATCTACCGTCAACAAGCTCCTCTAAGCTAAACCTTTGCTAGTCCCTAGCAAAGCTAACTCTAAAATGATAGGAAAAATTAATACTTAGGGTTTCTCATATTTATTTAATAACTTCCAACAAATACTAGAGCATTTAAACTAAAATTCTTCTCCAGGTTAAAATTTATTGGCCTCAATTTCAAACTTACTCTTATTCTTTTTAACCGTGGAGCTTAACATCTTTTACCTTGGGTCATGAGCAATTGAAAAACAGACAAATCAAGTCAAGCACTATGTCCCAAACTCTTCTATTCAACCAATCTTCTAGAGTTTTTATGGATTTTCAGAAATAAAACTCAGAGATGCTTTGTATGACACTCTCAAGTCTTATATATGTGTAGTATTTTTGGTTCCTTACCAAGGCAATGAAGCTTATGCCTTTATTTCAACCTATATCTAAAAGTTTATATGGAGCTCATAGGTATGGAAATATCATAAATGACTTACTTGTAAAACATATATTGTAAAATCAAACAATGGATCTAGAGAGAAACAAGTCATACAATCAAATCAAGATGTGCATGTGTGTGGAATATGGTGGATATTTGATGGAAACTGATAATCCTAATTCTACTATGCTCATTCTTTATCTCTCCTTTGGAATTCAGAAATACTGCTAGGAATTGTGAATTATCTTCTTTTCTTTTTTTTCTTGGACACTTGTCCATTTATTTTATTTATTTTGCATAGCTCACAATACTTCACTTTTTTGGCATATAAGATTGAGAGATAACAACAAGGATATTTGAGCATTTATTTGGTGGCTATCCTAATGGAATATTTTTGGTGTTTCCTCCCAGCGTAGGAGTAAAACATTTTCTAAAAAGGTGGAATGGCATATTGTTGCGCCTACTCCAGTGTAGAATAGTGCATATATATAAGTGGAGTGTAAGTGAATCTTGATTTTAAAAGCATGGCAAATCTCTCATTAGGGTCACAGAGGTTGATCAAACTCAATGTAATGACAAGCAGTAATATGTAAAAAGCTTCCTAGCCTAAATATTCAATATGGCTCTGGTAGGAAATTTTGGTATTGTCATACAAAATCTCATCATGTAACATTTTGCATTTTTCAAAAAGCAAATCTCTAGAATTTTAGCATCTTTTTAGAGTAAGATAAATAGCAGCTTAGACCTTCTCCAATCATGTTCATCAATTATCTAGACTTAGAATCAAGAATATGCTACCTACAGATATCAAGCTTAGAATAAATTTTCATATAAGGTCAACTTCATTCAATCTGTCGGAGAATCTCAACTTAAATACTAAGCATGTGAAGGAAATCATATTTGATATTTTTATAGCTCAGGAAAGTCTAGCCTTCTAGTTCTACTAACAACTGGAAATTAAAGCAAACCTTTTTACACACTCTATTTTTGGGTTTTCATTTTTATCATGCATGAATTAAATTGCAGAAAATTAAAGAAAATAATAAAGATATTTTTATTTGTTTTTTGGTTTTTACATATTTTTTAAGAACTAGAAAGTAAATGCTAAAAATACAAATATGAAGAGAGGTGAAGAGTGCTCACCTCATGGGGGTCCTCTCCCAAGCTATCTCACTACTCCGGGTGTGGTGATGGATACTCGAGTCATAGACTCTGAATCAAGTATGCAATGGTCTTCTGCCCCTGGTCCTGAGACTGCTGAAATGTGTCCATCCTATTGTCTATCTGGTGCTGCCATGCCACTGTCTGATCCAGTGTGATCTAAAATCTCTTCTGGCCTTCTCCCAAGCTAGTCAGCTGCTAACCAAAATGCTCAAAAGGAGGAGCTCCACCATAGGTAGCTGGAGGTCATCCATGCTACTCTAGAGGCTATAAGTAGTCATCCTCTGGGGGTGCATGGAATACATATGGGCCACCGGTACTGAAGTCCGTGCATGGGCGGGTAGAGAAGGATGCTCGTCCTCTTTCATACCCTATAAGAAGTATTACCTTGTTCCCATTGTCCCCATCCTGAAGATGACTCCCCCTCCTGATAAGAGGTGTAACCCTCCCATGCAGAGTGGTGTGTCCATGGTTGTGTAGTCTGGTGTGACGGCTGTGGCTGATCAAAACCTATGAAGGCAGTGTATGCTGGTCCTTGTGGTATAGGATCTGTTCCCTAATAGCTTGGTCTCTGTGTCCCAGCAAAGCGTGCTGAGGGACTCCTCCCAACAGTAGCCCTACCTATCTATAAGTCAAAAACAAAATTCTCTGCTGTGTAGAGACCAAGTTTTCCTATTTGGCAGCTCATACTCATTGTCAAAATTCTTATAAATCATGTAAATTTTATTTTTCTTTGTTTTGAGTAAATAAGCATGGATAAAGAATTCATAATCCATTTATTCTTCGAGGTGTAGGAATAAATGTGAGAGTAGCATTTTGTAACATCCCTAACCGTGAAGCAATACGAGTAATCCAGGAAGTAAATGTAATGCCACACTTCTTCAAGGCAGGCACAAGAGTCCAATAATGCAGTATGTATTTAACAGATGAAACACTTCTCTTTTTAATCATGGCATATAATAATTTCAATTCCTCCATTCTAACAGTGCCTAATTCTTCCCTAGGAAAGAAAATGACAGCCAACCATTTATGCATAAACCGTAAAGTATGGTGATGTATCTCCTCAGTGGTGGGTTTATGACAAAACCTTTTACCAGAAATACTCTCCCATACTTGTGTTCTGTCAAAATCTTTTAGAGCATTATCAATATCTACTGAACATCTAGGTGAAAAACCTAGCATGGTACTAAGGTTCTTCCATGAGACAGTGTGCTCTTGGTTAAAAAGTCTAAATTCTATTTTATCCGAACCAAGTTCTAAAGTGCTCAAAAATTCCATGGTAAGTAGCTTACGATCTTCCTTATTGATAGCACAAACATTTTTCCATCCCATTATTCTAAAGACTAACTCAAATTAAGTGTTCATACCGGTTGGTACAAGTAATGTATTATCAAACACCGGTGTGCGGGAGAACTCCTTGTCCTTAATTGCATTAAATACTCCCTTCTCGGCTTTAGTGAATAAAGTAATTTGAGAGTCATCCATGAGGGTATACCTTGGTTTCTCACCTTGGGATGATGATGCATGGACAGCGGGTGATGGTGTATCTACGTCCATCTCAAAGTCGGCTCATGAAGATGCACGTGATGAAGTTTGACTCTGGGTTGAGCGGAAGGAGAGTGCCCTTCCAATGCTCTTTGCCGCACTCTTCAATTTCTTGCTCATCTTCAAGAACAAGAACAAACAAAAACAACTGATGGAGAAGGGTTAGAGAGGGTGAGAGATCACTTCCCTTGGATGAAACCTTGAGCAAAGCTAATCTCCTTCTCTTTTGATTTTTCTTGATTTTTCTTAAGCAAATGGTGGGAGTTTTGGATGTCGTGTTCTTTGGAGTGAAGAACAAAATGAAGAGGTGCTCTCTAGACTTGTGAATGGCAGAGGAGAGAATGAGTGAAGAGAGAGAGGGAGAGGAAGAAGGGGGGTGCCGGCCGGCATGTGTGGTGGGGCCAGCTGGCCCCACACCTTGGCCATTTCCTTTCTCCTTTCTCTGGTGTCGACAATGTTGTGCAGGTGATCAATTGGCTACCCCTAGGGTGCTCTTTCGGTGGCAGGCAGTAGTGGAGGTGGTACAAGCATGCATGTGAATGATAATTTAGTTTTTGGATGGTGGTGAATGATGAAGGGTGTGATGGGATGTGAGGTGATGTGTGTAGGTCCCACATGTCTCCCATATTTATACCGTATAATGACACAAGAATGAAAAACTAAATTACTTTTATGAATCTATGAAAAATAAGAATTCCAATGACAGTATTTTTGTATTTTTCTATTACCGGAGTGAAAATCACTGACGGGGCTTTACCTCCGTAAGCATTAATTACTAGTGTTTATTCTAACTACTATGCCATGATTATTTTTATTTCTTTTTAATAATGCAATAGCCAAGAAAGTAAATATGCGAAAAGTAATGCGAAAATTTAAGTTACCAATAACTACCAAGTTACCACCCGGCGAAGGTTCGGGATTTTTAAGTCCACCGAGACCTTGATTCTTGCTTTTCATGACACTCCGATATTTGGCATTGTTCCGGTCCTGGCTTAAATGCGAATCATTCTACTTTTCCATTAATAGTGAATTTGATCTCCCCAGCTCCAACATCAATGTGTGCATTTGCAGTGTTTAGGAATGGTCTCCCGAGGATGAGTGGTGTCTTCATCACTTCCTGCATATCAAGTACTACAAAATCTACAGGAATGAAAAAGTCTCGGATTCTTATCGGAATATTTTTCGCGAATCCCTGTGGGATAGCGAACCGATTGGTCGGCTAGTTGCAAGCACATCGAGGTGGGTGTAAGCGTAGAATAGTTGAGCTTGTTAAAGACCTTCTTGGGCATAACACTAACACTAGCTCCAAGATCACATAAAGCATTCTTAAAATTTTGATCTCCGATAGAGCAATCAATGGTGGGACATCCTGGATCCTTCTTCTTGATAGGAAGAGAATTTAGAATCACCGCACTACACTCTTCTGTAAGCTTAATGACTTCCGTAGAAGGTAATGGTCTTTTATTATTGAGGATATCTCGAAGGTACTTCACGTATGTAGGCACTTGCATGGCATCTAGCAATGGAATATTGACATATAATTTCTAAATTACCTCTACAAACTTACCAAATTGTTCATCTGTTTTGGCCCTTCTATTTCTGCGTGGAAACGGTAGGAGATTTTTGTCATGAAAGTCTTGGTGTAACTCCTGATCTTGTGGCAAATCCTGTGGTATAACTTCTTCTTCTGTATTATCCTTTTCTACTTCTTCTTCTGCCTGCTCTAATTATGGTGGTCTCCTTGCCCCTTTTAGGTAATGTGGATCACGTGTAGACTTACCTCCTCTAGTAGATATTCCTTTTACCTGCTCAGGGTTACCGGTAGTAAACAAAGTAGAAGCCAAATGGGCTATTTGTAATTCTATCTTCTTATTAAATACTATTTGTTCTTTAACAGCAGAAGAA
The DNA here is from genome assembly GCA_015844335.1 of Chrysopogon serrulatus. Classification (NCBI taxonomy): domain Eukaryota; kingdom Viridiplantae; phylum Streptophyta; class Magnoliopsida; order Poales; family Poaceae; genus Chrysopogon; species Chrysopogon serrulatus. The sequence goes on along the minus strand of JADLZL010007582.1, from coordinate 20,578 downwards.
AAATTATCCAATTTAGAGTTTATTCTTTCTAAGATTGCATCATTGAAAGCAAGCTTCTTATGAATGTTCTCATTAATTCTAGCCTGTTCTAATATTAATTCTCTCAAAGGTAGTTGCTTTTGATTGGAAGAATTATAATTGTTACCTTGATACTTACCTTGAGGTTGACTCCATCCTTGCTTCTGTGAAGTGGATTTGATAATAATGTTGGTCTTTTCTGGGGAGTTAGCGAATTCAACTCCTAAGTATTCTCCACATTGATTCTAAGAATTGAATGCGTCTTGAATGGCTTGTCGATATCTTTTGTAGTTGGCTCTTTGCTCTAGCCAATTCAATAGTACATCCATTTTGGTTGATAGTGCACACACTTCCTCTGAAACTTCTTCACTCTTATGACAAGTTTGGCTATTGTATATCTAGCTTTGATTTTCTGATATCTTGTCCATAAGACTTCTGGCCTTTCTAGGAGTGAGTGACATAAATGATCCTTCAGTAGTGGCATCGAGTTGTTCATGTGACTTTGGCATTAATCCATGATAGAACGTTTGCATGAGCAACCATTCTTCCATTCCATGATGTGGGCAATCTGAAATAGTCTTGAAAGCGTTCCCATGCTTCTAGAATAGGTTCATCTTTCTGCTGACAGAATTCTGATATCTTCCCTCGTAATGCATTGGTCTTGCCTACTGGGAAAAACTTTTCTAGGAAAGCTTTTGAACATCCTTCCCATGTCTCATTCTGATCTTTAATTTGATAGAACCACTGCTTCGTCTTTCCTTCCAATGAGAACGGAAACAAACGAAGTAGCACAACGTCTTGAAATATGTTCTTGATGTTGATGGTGCTGCAAATCTCTAGAAAATTCTACAGATGAGCACTAGCATCTTCATCCTTCTTTCCACTGAATGTGATAGCTTGCACCATATTGATGAGGCTTGGTTTAAGTTCATAATCATGTTCTCCAATATTGAGAGTTGGTCCAACGCGAATGTTCTCAGTGCTTGGAGCAGAGAATTCACACAACGTCTTCTCAGCCATAGCTTCTCAACTGGTGTTTAGCTTCTTTAGGGTCTTGGTTGCTTCTTATTGATGAGAGTTGACAGCACACAACCAATCCTGCACTTACCCTGTATAGAATATAAATAAAGACAAAATAATGGTAAGTCTGCTAAAGCAAAAGATGTTGATCTACCTATAAGTATTTATGTCTATAGTCATACTACTCTTTTCTTTTGAGAGAAATATTTTCTTTGAAAGATTGAATACCCCTAATGAAATTATCCTAGCAAATAAATGTCGATCCCCTGGCAACGGCGCCAGAAATGCTTATTGACATTTCTAACATCACTTCACGTTAAGTTGTCATCCCTAACATGATGCCAAAAATGCTAGAAAAAAATCTACACTTGACTAAAAATAACTTTATAGAATATATCCGCAAGCGCATATATAATTCTCCTGTTGTAGCATTTCACCTGGTAAGATTCCCAAGTATCGTTAATTTGTTTTAAGCCAAAATGAAAAACTCATTTATAAAGTTAGGGCCAAGATTGATTCTCAAAGGCGGTGGAGGAACACTCCAGAAGTTCATAGAAGACCGTGGAAGGGGAGGCCACCCGGCCTGGCCAGTGGGGCCGGCCGGCCCCACCTTGTGGGTCCCGCAGCTCCACTTCGTTCTGGTGTCTTCTGGATCCTTTCTGAGTCCGATGATGATATTTTTCATCGCGGTTAAGTTTCACGTAAATCTTGCAATTAAATCCTCCAATTTCTCTTTTCTAGAATAATCCTGTAGAAAATGTGAAATCACCAAAACTCGTGGAAATTGTCAGTTATAACCCCTATGTTTTCTAGTGGTGATCTCTTTTATGCATTTAGTTGACGGTTAAAAATGATCGTTATCTACCATCAACACAGATATAGAATATCCTTCAGAAAATAGTAAATGAAATGGGGACGCATGGAAGGATTAGTTACCTAAATCACTTTGGGCATATCATACTGCCTACAAGACACCCTTAGACATGTCACTATACCAGCTAGTATATGGTAAGACCTGCCATTTACCAGTGAAATTAGAGCACAAGGCTCACTAGGCTATCAAGAGATGGAACATGGACTTTGAAGCAGCTGGAGAAAAGAGAAAAATGCAACTATCAAAATTAGAAGAATAGAGAGAAAAAACTTATCATAATTTGAAGATCTACAAAGAAAGAATAAAAAGATGGCATGATAAGAGGATCAAGAAGAAGGAGTTTGCACTAGGAGATAAGGTATTAATTTTTAATTCCAGGATTAAATTATTCAGGCTTGAAAAATTACGAAGCAAATGGGAAGGGCCATTTACTGTTGTGAATTCATCACCACATGGAGCGGTAACTCTACAATCACACGAAGCTACATTATTCAAGGTAAATGGACACCTTTTTTAAACCATTTTTCAAGGGTAGGGCCAGACATCCATGGGGGCACCGGTCATTGATGGAGCGCGAAGGCGTCGACTCGGCTGTGGGCGTGGGTGGATGCGGAGGAGGAGAAAAGGTAGGGACGGCTGGCGCATGAGGTGAGAGAAGAGAGCGACCAATGTAGGGGCTACGGCCATTGAAGCGTCGATTCTATGGGTTGGTGCGGCCAAGGAGCGGAAGCGGTATGGGCGGGTGTTGATTCTGTTGTTCAGCGCAGGCGAGAAGGGGAAACAGCAGGGAGGCAGGCGGCGACATTGTTGAACTGGTGGTGGCTCAGATGAATGGATGGATGTATATGCGTGAAATCAGGCGATCTAGATTAGTTGATGACGTGAATCGCTGTAGGATTAGATAGAATGGATAGTGAGGGTTAACTTTATAAGAGATATAGATTATAGGGGCCTGAATTTTAAGATAAATTCAGCAAACACTCTTGTACAAGTAAAATTATTGTTTTTGTTATTTGTTATTTATTTTATTTTTTTGTCATAATATATCAATTTTTTGTCTTTTTGTCTGTCTATAGAAACAACTGTCCGCTGTCTTTTGTGCCAACACATATTAAATTTTTGATTTTGTCTATATGGTTTTTGATTCTCGAAACTAAAAAGGCAGATTATTCCTACACTGCAACAAACTAAAGCTAAATTTTTAGTATAAAATATATGCAATAGCTGTTGTCTGAGAGAAACCAAAATCCAGACACTTGAAGTTTACCCAGCTCTAGGACTACCTAAAACAAGTAACGGTAATTAATTAGGGGGTTTTAGTAAAGAACTAAACCTTTAGTCCTGTCAGGAGTGAACGTGTTATGCTGGTTGCTTTGGTTATACAGAAATGGTTTATTGTTTGAAAAATATATATAGTCCTCTTCCATTGCAAGTTATATATTTGCAAGTTATATATTCACTGATCCATGGTTGTATATTTCGGCTATTCTTCCTCAAATTGGATTCACAAGGGTTTGGTTGTGATGGCTTCACGTGCCTGTGGCTAATTAAGGCTTGTTTTCTAGATACATTGGTGATGAACTAATATATGGATTGATGGTCAGTATAAAATGTTTTCTTTTTGTTCTTGTTTTTGTTGGCTATGTGCTTCTTCTTATTAGGCAGACTTTGAAACAACTTTTCTCAAAGGGAACGTATCTAGTGTAAACTAACTTCCCGTGAAAACCCGTTCAAACCACGGTAAAAAAGTCTTCTAAATTCGCCAAAAAATTCACACATATAGATGATATGATGATACATAGCCTTGCAAAATATCTTATCGAAACTTGACTTCATTTGTGAGATATAAAAATAATAAATTTGAAGCCAGAAAGCTGTCCAGATGATTTGGTAGAAATTTGTTATTTTTATATCTCACAAACGAAATCGAGTTTAGACAAGATATTTTGCAAGGTTGTGTATCATCATATCATCTACATGTGTGATTTTTTTTGGTGAATTTAGATGACTTTTTTATTGTGGTTTGTATAAATATTTACAGAAAGTTAGTTTACACTAGATACGTTCCCTTTCTCAAAACGGTGTATCCTCAAATATCAACTTGATGTACGCACTCTAAAATTTTAAATAATAACCAAAAAACCACTTGCGGAGCCAAGGCCCGGCCACCCTGGGCCAGTGGCCGGACTCCCCTGCCAGCCTGCCACTTACTCCTATATATATTTTAACGTTATATACGCGTACGTGAGGCTGCTGGCTGCCTAATGCTGGAAATACAGAGCATCACGTGAGTTAGTGACGGAGAGCGAGATAGCATGCAAAAGCACGGCTGAGGGCTGGCACGCAGCAGATGGAGCCCCAACTCCCCTTCTCAACATGGCTGTCTAACTAACTAATTTTAGATATCTATAGGAACTTTTAAACGTGGCGAAAATGTCATTCTTCATCAACGGTGTTTTTTGTATATCTGTAGTGTTACAAGTCAAGTTCTCTTTTGCCCTTAGCTGCCTATATTAACACATACTACTCTACCTTCACATTGAAAGAATTTAGGACATAATATTTTATTTTTGCATGCCAAGAAATCGTAGCTTGATCTAATATGTGGCTTGTTCATCTTACACATCTCGCTCTGAGTCTCTGAAACTCCTGGCTCCACCACTGCTAAGAACCAGGTGTTGGTCAGTATAAAATGTTTTCTTTTTATTCTCATTTTTGTTGGCTGTGTGCTTCTTATTAGGCAGACTTTGGAACAACTTTCCTTAAAACGGTGTATCCTCAACCTCAAATATCAATTTGATGTACACACTCTGAAATTTTAAATAATAACCTGAAAACCGGGAGGCCGACGCGTCCTCACTCAGTGTTTTCGGCATCTCGACCTACGCCTCCCAACGGCCTCTCCTTGATTATCTCTATCTAAAACAGATTCATCATTATCCCTGAACACGAACGCAATCTTCTAGCGGCTGACGACGACTCATCCTCATTCGAAGACGAAACAGCGCTCCAAAGTTTGAAATTTTGTTGCGACCCCGCCCATTTTCCTCGCTCTCACCCTGTTTCTGACTGTTTCGATCTACTACTAGCTAGCTCGCTCTATTTGTTCCCCACTGGTGTGCACCAAAACGAATCGAAAACGCATACCTCCCAACAATGGCGGCGTCCCCGTCCCATCTCGTCGTCCTCGCCGCATTGCTGTTGTGCTTGTGCAGCACCACCATCCCCGTGGCCTGCTCGCGGACCCTGCCCTCCTCCTCCACCACCACCACCACCGTGAACGTGACCAGCTTCGGCAAGGCGTACACCAAGGTGTGCGACGCCGAGCGGTTCGCGGAGATGGGGCTCAACATGTCGGCGTTCCCGTACTGCGACGCGTCGCTGCCGTACGCGGACCGCGTGCGCGACCTCATCGGCTGGATGACGGTGGAGGAGAAGGTGGGCAACCTCGGCGACATCTCCCACGGCGCGCCCCGCGTCGGCCTGCCGCCCTACAAGTGGTGGTCGGAGGCGCTGCACGGCGTCTCCAGCACCGGCCCGACCATGCTGTTTGACGACCTCCACAGCAAGCCCGGGGGAACCACTCTGGCCTCGCCACCGTCAACAACGCCACCGTCTTCGCCAACGTCATCAACAGCGCCGCCTCCTTCAACGAGACGCTCTGGAACTCCATTGGCCAGGTACGTATGTGTACATTTTTCTTTTTGTGTTGGCACGTTGCCATGTCTCGATAGAAATGCATGTCTATCACACATCGGTACTACTGCATTTTGTAATGTTTTTGTTTCGATTAATTTCCATGTTTTCTAGCGATGGAAAAAACATGAATTAATAGATCTACGTGTTTATTTACATCACACATCGGTATCTAAATTCACCAAAAATTGTAGATGATATCTACACAACCTAAAATATCTTGTGCTAATAGATTTCGATTTTTTTGATAGCAATTTGTTATTTTTTTATATCTCACAAACGAAATCGAGTTTAGCATTTTTTGATTTCCATCGGCGCCATTTCCTCTAGCAGATCTGATGGTATATGCATCAATGCATGGATGGATGCAGGCTGTTTCGACGGAGGCACGTGCCATGTACAACCTTGGCAAGGGTGGGCTGACGTACTGGAGCCCCAACATCAACGTGGTGCGCGACCCACGGTGGGGCCGTGCTCTCGAAACCCCCGGCGAGGACCCTTCGTCGCCGGCCGTTACGCCGTGAACTTCGTCCGCGGCATGCAGGACATCCCCGGCCACGACGGCGGCGACCCGTCGACCCGCCCCATCAAGACCTCCGCCTGCTGCAAGCACTACGCCGCGTACGACGTGGACGACTGGCACAACCACACGCGGTTCACGTTCGACGCGCGCGTCTCGGAGCGCGACATGGCGGAGACGTTCCTCCGGCCGTTCGAGATGTGCGTGCGCGACGGCGACGCCAGCAGCGTCATGTGCTCCTACAACCGCGTGAACGGCATCCCGGCCTGCGCCGACGCGCGCCTCCTCTCTCGGGACCATCCGCGGCGACTGGCAGCTCCACGGCTACATCGTCTCCGACTGCGACGCCATCCGCGTCATGACGGACAACGCCACCTGGCTCAACTTCACCGGCGCCGAGTCCAGCGCCGCCTCGCTCAGGGCCGGGCTGGACCTCGACTGCGCCGAGAGCTGGATCGAGGACGACAACGGCAGGCCGCTCAGGGACTTCCTCAGCGAGTACGGCATGGCCGCCGTCGCGCAGGGCAAGCTGCGCGAGTCCGACATCGACGGCGCGCTCAGGAACCAGTACATGACGCTCATGAGGCTGGGGTACTTCGACGGCATCCCGCGGTACGCCTCCCTCAACGAGACGGACATATGCACCGACGAGCACAAGAGCCTCGCCCACGACGGCGCGCGGCAGGGCATAGTGCTCCTCAAGAACGACGACAACCTGCTTCCTCTGGACCCGGCAAAGATCCTTGCCGTTGCAGTGCATGGACCACACGCCTGGGCACCTGAAAAGGTCATGGACGGCGACTATACAGGTCAGCACTCAGCAGTTTCAATCAAGTAGTGGAAATACCACGCCGGCCGGCGTGTTCATTTCATCAGAACTATAATGATGGTTTTGTATATCTTCCTGCAGGACCGCCATGCCGCTACGTCACGCCGCGCCAAGGCATAAGCAAGGACGTGAAGATCTCGCACAGGGCGAACACGACCATCTACTTGGGTGGCATAAACCTTCACATCGAGAGGGAGGGAAATGACAGAGAGGATCTTCTACTACCCAAGAACCAAACAGAGGAGATCCTGCACTTCGCCAGGGAGTCACCAAACCCGATCATCCTGGTGATCCTGTCTGGAGGCGGCATCGACATCTCCTTTGCGCACAAGCACCCCAAGATCGGTGCCATCCTTTGGGCCGGTTACCCTGGTGGTGAAGGCGGCAACGCCATTGCTGATGTCATCTTTGGAAGATATAACCCAGGTACCCAGGTGAAGTTAATTAACGCAAGACCGTACCATTTCTTTCTTCTTGTCCATTACTATTACTATCGCATTACATTATTTACATACTGGCAAGCCAAGTCTTGTTTTAATTTTTTTTATTGATAATGAAAACATATGTAGGTGGAAGGCTGCCACTGACATGGTTCAAGAACAAGTATATCCAACAGATCCCCATGACGTCCATGGAGTTCCGGCCAGTGCCAGAGAAGGGGTACCCCGGCAGGACGTACAAGTTCTACGATGGCCCAGAGGTGCTGTACCCCTTCGGCTACGGCCTCAGCTACACCAAGTTCCTCTACGAGACGAGCACCAACGGCACCTCCGTCACGCTCCCGGCCACCGGAGGCCACTGCAAGGGGCTCAGCTACAAGCCCAGCGTGGCTACCACCCCAGCCTGCCAGGCCGTCGACGTTGCCGGCCACGCCTGCACCGAGACCGTCAGCTTCAACATCAGCGTGACCAACGGCGGCGGGAGGGACGGCGCCCACCTCGTGCTGGTGTACACGGCGCCGCCGCCGGACGTGGCCCAGGCGCCGATCAAGCAGGTGGCGGCGTTCCGGAGGGTGTTCGTGCCGGCGAGGAACACCGCGACCGTGCCCTTCACGCTCAACGTGTGCAAGGCGTTCGGCATCGTGGAGAGGACTGCTTACACCGTCGTGCCCTCCGGCGTGAGCAAGGTGCTGGTCGAGAACGGCGACTCGTCGTCGTCGGTGTCGTTCCCAGTCAAGATCGACTTCTCCGTGTAGCGCATGTTTAATTTCTCGTTGCGATGTTTTATTAGCAATTAAATTAGGAATTAGGATCTGTTTTCGTTTCTCCACGTTCAGCGTCCAGCTGAAAATGCATATGGAGTTTCCGTAACACTCGTAATCGAGTTGCGTCAGATGAATCTTTGTGTTCAGTTTCTTTTTTTGAAAGCAGGGTGCTTTTATTATTCATTCAGACCAGCTAAATCGCTGGTGACCACATCCTCAATCACATGAGGTACCCCCTCCCAGGTGGCAGAATGTCCACCGGGAAAACTACAACCAAAAGCAGCAAGAGCATGTGCCACTGCATTACAAGTTCTATTACAAACGATTATACTGCTTCCCCGAAGATCTGCATCCAGCAGAAATTTCATCTCCGCAACAATGCCACCAACTGCAGAGAGCCGGTAATCATCCGACAGCAGCGCATCTTTGACCAGGGTCACGTCAGTTTCAATGCACAAGTTCCCAATCCCCAACCGGACTGCTTCCTGCAAACCTGCTGCGCATCCCAGCAGCTCGGCATGGAGGGCGTCAAGCAGAAACCCCTCCCCGCCGGCTCCAGCTTTAATCACACGCCCTTGGTCATCTCTAATCACATAGCCCCATCCCCCGTTCATCTTCTCCTTCCTGAAAGCACCATCTGAATTGAGCTTCAAGACTCCCTCCGGTGGCCGCTTCCATTTAGGTTTCTGACGAGTTTCCGACAACAGTTTCGGCTGAGACGTTTTCAGATAGTTTTCAGCGTAAGCAGCAGCCATGAATGCCACTTCAGTTGGCGCACGAACCTTCCCTTCTTCTCTTCTCTTGTTTCTTTCAGTCCACCACATCCAAAGCAAGAGGATAACAGATAGCTGTTCCTTCCCTTTCAACCCAAGGATTGTTTCCATTACCCTTTTTGCTGAACCTGCTTCTACCATTTGGCACCTGATGCCTTTCCAAGTCCAGTGCACGCCAGGCCCTCTTAGCTTCTTTACATTTGAAAAACAAATGTGCCCCGTCTTCATCTAGCCTGTTACAGATGCAGCACAGAGAGTCTGTTTTTACCCCTCTTCTTTGCAGGACCCTTTTGACAGCCAGTGTATTATGGCTCATTCTCCATAGGAAGTGCTTGACCTTCGGTGGACAGTCCAGCTTCCATAGCCGCTTCCAGAAATCTGCAGGCCCCCCGCTGCTGCCATTACCCACTCCATTCGGCCTTCTCTGTATTTTGGTTTCGCACATAGTCTGGACCTTATATGCTGATTTCACCGAGAACATACCTTTTTCATCAAAATGCCAGCCCACAACATCATTCATGTCAGCATGTACTGGTATGGATCGGATCACCTGAACATCCTCCTCTCTGAAAATTTGTTCGAGCAACCGGACATCCCATTGTTCTGAGCAGGGGTCAATAAGTTCATCTACCGTTGAGACAAGATTTCTACCCCTTGGGGTGACCGGTACCTTGACAAGCCTTTCGGTAACCACGCGTTTCGGTAACCACGCGTCCTCCCAGATATTAATGGACTGTCCATTCCCTACTCTCCACACCACACCATGTTTCAGCGTCTGTACACCACACCATGTTCAGTTTCTGATAAGATACCCAGTGTTCTTATATGTTCTTGAATAATACTAGAAAATCAACAATTAGCACGCCCATTACAGCGTACAGATGAACAGGAGAATAACAGCTTTATCTTTTGACGTGATCGACGCTGGGTGGATGACGGCGGCGCAGCACCAGGCCAAGCGAGAGAGCTGACCTCCCCTTTATTTCACGGGGTGAAGATTTCACGGTGATGACAAGAAAATTAAAGAGGAAGCAAATAAATAGGAAACATTTAAGTTTGTGTGTCAAATAAGAGAGTTTTCTAGTGTCAAATACTTCCTCCTTTCAAATTATAAGACATTTGACTTTTTTGTCATTAAGTTTAACCACTTGTTTTATTTAAAAAGTTATATAAAATATCATTTCTTTATTGTAGCTTGCTTTATCAATATAAGTTTTTCAAAAATAACTTAATTTAAATATATTTATCTAAATTTTTTAAATAAGACGACAAAGTTAGAGTCAAAAAAGTCAAATATCTTATAATTTAGGATGGAGTAGAATTTTTTTTCTATAATAGGTCAAATATTCGCAGCATTTCTTGATGTGCCAACAGATTAAGTAGGTCCCTTTTGTATCTTGAACCGAAATCCTTATAAATACTCTGCGAGACTTGTCATCCAAATAAAATCTGCATTAAAGTCGGACAAGCAGTTGAGGGAAAGGAAAAACAATCATTGAACAAAACTATGGCCGTATAGTCCATGCAGGCTCCATATAGTTCTAACATCAGAATTCTATATTCTTCATGATGACGCTGTCAAGCTATGCTCAAAACAGTCATGCGTACACATGCAAGAAGATTTTGTACCCTCCGATGAATAATCTATCTTTCACAATGTATTCATCCAATATGCACAAAATTTGGTGGAGATGTGCATCTATGAGTACTATGGGCGTTCTACACAAGTTTAGCTTATATCCATGGCTTCGCCAACAAGTTTTACGTTGTACTCCAGTCCGCATCGGCATTTGACAGGATCTGAAATCCCCTGCATGTGAAATTCAGATGTTAAAATTTCTAAGAAGACTTCCACGAAGTATGGCCATGAGTAAAGCAAACTGAATAATTCCTAATTGTTTTAGCCATGATGTGGCATCCAAACTGAACAGCACCAGTAAAATACCTTCATCCCATTAATTGTTTCATCAAGAGACTGGAAGTACTCAACTTCCCCAGATTTATCACCTTGCAGAGCTTTGTATTCCTCCTCCAAGGACTTCATATCCATCTGCTGTAGTGCAGCCTGCAAGCACCAGATGACAATGAATGTGGGAGGAATTTGACATTATCAATTTTAAACATGAGCAATGAAATTACAGGAAATCCAGCAATTATGTTTTTCTCTTGCTCTAGAATCTGCTTGATCTGCAAAGTATATTCATGCCTGTTAGTTTCACTAAGGTACATACAATAATAAAGAATCTTAGGTCCTAATTGATATACTTTGCTGATTTCTAAAAGAAGCGCTGATCTTTGTGATTTGATGTCTTGTATCTTGAGCTGAGCTGACATCAGTTGAGTGCAGAGTTTCTCGTGCTTGTTCCGAGGATCACTTTCCTGTTTGATTGAAAACTGAAAAGCGCATCACAGTTTGCATTGTTGTCAGAATGGAGGAAGGGAGGAGTGTGAATACTAACAACCTTATCCAGGCTCCCTTCTGAGTTAAGCATGACATGTTTCTCCCCTGCATGTAACACCACAACCAAGTTCAGTCGAAGTTACAAATTTTTCAGTTTGATGATTTGACTAGCTACTCATCTGTGTTTTGCCTAATGTTGTATCCATATATGTGGAAAGGCAAGATTATGTACATTTGAATAGTCCTCGGTAGAAGGGGTGGAAGAGGAAAATCACTAGTTTAACAGCCACACAATGTAAACAATAATAAAATGCCACACTGGAAATGTATCCTGTGCAATAAACTCCCCATATATGGACGCATGTCAACATGAATATAACACAGGCATAAAATGGCATGGAAAGACTAACTATTTCCTCTGTTTTCGGAGAAACCAGTACCTTCAATGAAGTTTTGCTTGCTCTGAGATTTGGAAACCTGCATGCATAAGTTCCAACACTTATTAAACATTGACTGCTTCATGTGACAAGCCATTAGAAAATGGAAATGACTTGACCGGTATCCATGTTATGTGTAGAAATTATTCTGTTTCAGGCAAACTATGCAAGAGCTGGGTTAAGATGCACAAACAGATGCACTAGAAAATACTTCCACTTGTTAGCAGTTGACCCTAGGGTACCATGAATTAGGAAATGCTCCATTACTGAAGTTCAGAAACTCTCAGTGCAAGTGTCAACGTATCACCAGGAACTTAAGAAATAACAGAATGGCTGAACTTTGTGGACAAAACACACTGGTATTTGATATGGTTTCCTGCCATTCTTTGACATGAACCTAAATTGGCCATTTCTGTGAAGATCTGATAATTTTGTACAGTTTTTGTTAAAATTAAGACTAAGAATCAATCTATGCCAGGCATCAATCATCACCAAGGAGCTGCGAAAAAGTGTCAATCTAGGATATAAATATATAAATTGATGTTGGCATCTGACAGTGCATGGTATGGTAATTCTGTTACATGTTGTGACACTATGTCTGGAACTGATACATGAAAAACAAAAGTTGAGCACTGCAGGAAAATGACTAATTTAGGACACTTTTTATAATGCTAAATTCACTTGTTTGTATAACGCAGTTCCTGAACAAACAAATGATGAGATTCAATGCTTTCTTGATGGAAGTTTTATCAAGAATCAAATGCAGCTCTAAATACAAATTTGACATGCCACATTCAAGTCTCATTAAACTGATAAAGTAAGTTCAATTTCATCTTGAAGTTCACACGAGTAAACACAAGGTCTACAAAAAGTTTTAACACCATCATGATCTTCAGTTATCAATGTTCCCATGCTTAGACTGCCCTCTTACTCTTACTTCAATTCTCAAGATCTTATTATCCAAATAAAAACCACATACTTAAATAAGGATTGAACGTTAATGAAACCAGCTGACTGTACAGCCTTGAGAAGAAGATTAATGGATGTCTTGGTCGTAGTAGATTCCTTTTCTAGCATACTCCCTCCGTCCCTAAATAGATGTCGTTTTGGGTGTTCGTGCCACAAGTTTGACATGATTTGTAGAAAATGCGTGCAATATTTATATCTCCAAATAACTTTGTTAAAAAACTAGATCCAAAGATCTTTCCTCTGATACTAACATGATATTTAGTATTTATTAAAATTGCCGGCAATTGTTTCTCGGGAAGCGAAGACGATCTTCTTTTAGGGGCGGAGGGAGTAGGTGCAAATGTAATTTCATAACTGGATAAAGTGTGTGGCGTGGGTATGTTTCAAGGGTTTCTTTACCCCTTTTCTCTTCTAAATATTAAAGATATGCAGCTCTCCTGTGTTTTCAAAAGAAAAAGAAAAAAAAAAGCATAGAGCTCCTGCAGACAGGGTAGCACCAAGCTGAACCTATACCTGAAGCCTTAAGCCATCATTACTGCTGGTTCTCAGTTGTCACTAAAGTGCTAATGTTTACACTGCCACACACCCACTCATTGTTCCTCCTCTCCTCCCCATATGTGATTCCCTGAACTTATTAGAAGTATTACCTAATCTTAACAAATGATACAAAATTACCCAATATGCTTTCTGATTTATATTTGTGTGCACCAAAAACTTCAAAACAATATAATAAGTGACTAGTCAATAATAGTAGAATTAGATTTCTACAAAAAACCAATAATCATTAAAACAAAGCAAACTGATTTATTTACGTGAACAAAAGGCTTACATGTGGCTCCTTTCGAGTAATTTTATTCTTCATACTAAGCCATTCCTGCGAAACGAACAATGCAGGATTGTTAGGCAATGGCATCTACAGTTGGGCCATTTTTCTCAAGACAAATAATATTGATCATAAAAGGTAAACATGAAAACAAACAATAAGATAAACCTGTTGCTCCTGTAGTTTGACAGTCAAGGTATCTGTTGTCTTTGTGTAGAACAACCTGTCCATGCAAAAATTTATAGTTACTGTATGTTACAACTTAGAACTTATGGTATATTATTTTCAAGGGATATAGTTGCACCTTTTCTCACTGAGTTTCACATAAGTACTTGCAGTTTCCTGATGGAGGAGCTCCAAGGTCTCAAGTCATGAAGGGTGGAAATGAAGTTAGACATTTGAATATACTAACTTAATATTTGATGTGGTTTTGAATGTCCCTTCAAGATATTTAAAATGAAATAAGTTATACACTAGAGTAATGGCACAAATTTGTATCTATCATTAAGATAACATGAGCAAATATCAGATATTGACAAGCTAGTGAAAATATAGGGAAGCTTAAGATAATATGACTTTGTTTGGGGAGAATACCATTAAACATGCTTTTTTAAAGAACAACTTATGTCCCAAACAATAGCTTGCGTATACTGTAGAGTTTCCATTTTGCAATGATGAAAAAAGAACTCATTCTTTAAGGCAAATAATAGTTTTAGAAAAAGGTAAATCTCACATAAGAAACCACTTGGATATGCATCTTGATCATGAAAAACCAATAAGTAAGTCTAGATTAGGTTATCATAACCAGCATAGTCATAGCAATTGCAAATATAAGTAACATATGTCTATTGCCAAAAAGAAAAAAAAAAACTTAAAAATGTTTGAAGTCTTAATCAAAATTGATTACCATCAAGGAAGCTGAGTCTAGTTCAGTTGGTTGCGGGTGTGAATATACACCCAGCCACATATGTTCAAGTCCACATCGAGGTGAACTTTTGTGCCTATTTTCTTCCTATTATACAAGATTGGTCTAGTTTTCTTTAGAAAAAATTATTACCATCAGAAAACAGCTGGCAACATTTTTAACCCAAAGCACCCAAGAAGTAAAGAACAGTTTCGTCATGAGTTTGAAGATTTTAGTATTTATTGTAGTCAGAGTTTTCTGCACGTGTGAGTACCTTAGGGGCCAGGACAAACGTCATGCCAGCCTCCCGTGCCTCACACAGCCCGTGCAGCTCCTCCAGCACACTCTCACCCACACCGGGGCTCTTGGGCGCCGCCACCGCGAACCTCACCTGCTTCTTGACTACCGCCGACAGTGGAGCCGCTGCCACGAGCTCTATGCCGTCCACGTGATCAGAGCCAGACGACACCCCATCGAGGGAGTGGGAGTCATAGTAGCCCAAGCCTAGGTGGCGCTGCAGCTGCAGCGTGTTGCTCCCGATGACCGCCAGTGCGTTCTCAAGCTCATAGTAGCTGCTGTCCTACTGCTCGCCGGTGGCGGCATCGCTGCAGCGGAACAGCGTGTGCAGCTTGATGAACATGACGAGGGTCTCGATGAGCTCCATCACAAAGGAGTCCACTTCCTTGTGCATGTCATGGTAGCCGTAGCGCATGATGCAGCGGGAGTGGTGGTCCAGCAGGCCGACGCGGTCGATGAGGTAGTGCTCGGCTCAGGAAGGCGCAACGAGACCTGGACAGCAGCCTCTTGGCGCAGCGATGAGCTGGGGGTGGGGCCAGCCTAGGTGGGCACGTTCATCTCACGGATGACACAATGAGGCAGGGCACGACGTTGGCAAGCAGCGTGGTCAACACAAAGAAGACGTGATTGGCACGGTGGCGGACAGGGGGCACGATGCAGGGCGAGCATGGAGCGCATGGACGAGGCGGGTGCCAGCATGGGCTGTCAAGTCAGCAATTGGGTCTAGCCAAGGCCCATTTGCACCTATGATGCAGCCAAGGTTTTAAAAAACACAATTAAACTTCGTTTAATCTCGATTAAACGCTAAACGGAGGCCCAACGTTTCATTTAGGACCAAAGGCCAATTAAACTCTAGGTGTGCCTAGACGCTGCCTCCTGCTCAAGAAATAAGCACATCCTAGAACTCTGGAAGGGAATCGAGTGCAGGAGCAGCTGGTGCAGGCCGCGGCATTCTCCTGCGGGCTGGCCCCTTGCGTTGTGGCTGACAAAGCTCTGCACCCCTGCCATACACCCGCATCCCTGCTCGGTTTCTCAACATAGCTCCAGTCTAGATGCTCCTTCAATCCCTCTCCATGTTAATCTGTTAATTTTTCCTTGACTGTATTGTGTATTCTCTGCAATACTGCTACTTAGCTGTGTTATTACTTAGTACTTACTACTGATCTTTCTCTTGGCAGCACAAAAATAATAAAAAAACAAAACGTTTAATCACGTTTAATCTACCTTTAAACTTCCTAAACTCTAAACCATAGGCTAGCGCACGCCTAGCATCTAGCGTTTTTCAAAACATTAGATGCAGCATGGGCCAAGTTTCTAGAGGTAGATGTGCATTTTAGGCATCCAGGGACCTAGATACACGCACTGCCAAGTTCAGGGGCTGCTAGTGTATTTTACTCCAACTATAAAGTCAACAGAACATAAAAAGGATGACACTCATATCCTGTTTGGATTTGACGAATTACAAAGGAAATTTGTAGGGGACACAAAACAGAGGGAAGGACCTCTAAGTGAGCGACACAGGAAGAGCCAATTACTTTCCTAGGAATACTGCTCCACTCCAATCTCTGAGTTTTTTTTTTCCTTTGGAGATACATGAACAGAATGTATGTAGAAGTGCAGAAGAGAGAGATTTCTTTCCTTTGCAGATGCCTGAACAGAATGTATATAGAAGAGAGAACAAGGAGGCGCACCGATAGTTGATCTATCATCTTCATTGATGCCCCATGGTGATCTCATCCCTCACCATCCCAGGAACCACTAAGACCTACCATCCATGTTGGCCTGCTACCCCTGTCCCCAGCACAGGCGCCCACTGATTGCTTTACTTCTCATCATCAGATCAAACCAATGAGGATGGAGGTCGCTGAGTGCTTAATTGATGCAGTAAAATGGAGAGAATCAGAACAAAGAACTGAGAGGAGTGCTCTATATCACAGTGGAGAAAGAGTACATGCCTTTTACTGTGTACTGAGTAGATAAGCATCATTGGTAGAAGGAATATTTAAAGAAAATGGGTATAAGAAAATAGGCCTTTTATGTTAGTACTCCTATTTCTAGAGACTGATTTAGTAATATATATTTGTAGCTTTCATTCAACATAATACTCCACTCCCTGTATTTTGATTCCTGCATTCCAAACACTTTGTCCTTCAACTTCCCTCCCTTTTTCTACTTCTCTTTTTCCCACCTTCATTCCTTTCCTATTCCTAGGTTTACTTCAATTCCTGTGTTTTCGATTCCTACGTCCCAAACAAGGCCTTAACTCAGAATGAAATGCCATCAGAAAAATTAACCTGGATAAACCATCAGTTTATCGCTACAGGTCTCCAGCAACATTTAATTGTTCAAGTGTCTGGTTTCCAACTTTTTTAGCCTAAGAATCAACTGCTACATTTCCTTTCCTCCACCAAATCCTCACAATTTCCCACTAAATAGTAAATAAGCTTACATAACATTTCCACCATTCATCAGTTTTACTGAATACACTAAGCAATGTTCTAGGAAATGGAACTTGGCGAATACTAGAACCAAAAGTTTCCAGCACTCACCTGCTTCAGTGTGGCGCACTCGACCTCCAGCGTGGCAATCCTTCCCTGCTTCTCGGCCATCTGCATGCCTACATTAGCCCTCGCTGTGCCCAGCTGCTCGGCCTCCTCGTTCGCCTGCTTTGCTTGCGCCCTCACTGAAAAAAACAAACAATACCAGGCAAAGCCAACACTAAGACAAAGTTAGCGTACGTTGCGAGCCCGGGAAACCAGCGTTTGTCCGTACCTAGCGCGATGTCGGCGTCGTGGGCGTCGATGGCTGTACGCTGCTGCTGCTCCTCCACAGACCGCTTCGCGGCGTCGTCCTCCAGATCTACATCACATCACGCAACCACCCCGATGGTGGCGGAACGATATGAGGCCATAGGTGACGGAAGGAATAGGGAATTTGGGTTGCGATCGCGAGATGCACGCACCGTTCATGTAGGAGCGGAGGGACTTCATGCTCTCCAGGTACTCCTCCATTTCTTACCGGATGGAGCGGCGGGCCGGCGGTGGCGGTGGCGGCGGCGGCGGCGGCAAGGTTTGTGGGGAAGAGGATGCAGCTAGTTCCTGAATTTCGAGTAGGCCAGTCAGAACAGTTCGAATGGGAACGAATATCGGGTCCCCTGCCCCCGGTAGACCGTCACGTTGTTGAGATTGAGAAAAAAAAAATTTGAGTGGACGCGGTGCCGTGGCCTCGAGCCCAGCGCCGGAGTAAATGCGGTAGGTAGCAGGTGGACGGGGCGTTGAGCGGGAAGGCGGAGGGTTTTCCCGCCGTTTGGTCGCGGCGACCCTTGGGGTCTCCACGCCCCTATAAAAGGGGTCGTGGTGCTCGACCTCTCCCCGTCCTTGCTCTTGCCTTCCATCCTTTCATCTTCTAGCTCCCTTCTTGCCTCCTTCCTCATCCCTGCTCTTTCACCTCTGCCAGTGAGTGCCATGGAGAGAGGAGGTTCCTCGCGAAGGCCGCGGTCGGAGGAGGCGGACGTATCGAGCGCCCGTAGCGTGCGTGGGGCGGGGGGCGGCGGCCGCCGGACCAGCCGGCCGGAGGCGTCGAGGCGGCGGCTTTGTAATCGCCGCATTTCTTCCGGCGGCCGCGCCCTCCTCCTTCTCCGGCGGCCATCCCGACGGCGCCTTCCGCCCCTCATCTTTCCATGGAGGACGCCCTCGAGCGCCTCGCTACCCTCGAGGTGGTAGTCGGGGAGCTCGGCGGGGAGGCTGCCGCAGCCCACCGGCAGGCCCAGGAGGCGGATCACCGCTACGCCGGTGAGGGCCTTTCCACTTCTCTGTCCGCCGTCTACGTCTTCCTCCGTTCTTACGTTTTTGTTTTACGCAAGGTTGCTGGCGGAGATCGAGGCCCTGGAGGCCGCCGGCACGGCTGTCGTCGACCTCGTCCACGCCCCGCCGGGCGATGTTCGCGAAGCGCCTCCGTGATGGCGCAGCCGGCATCCATGTCTTCGTGGAAGCGCGCAGTCCGGCGGGCGCGCGGTCATCGCCTCGGGCGATGGCGAGGCGCACACCGGGGCGAACCTCACGGACATAGACGGCTTTCCCGCCGGCGAGGCCCTGGAGGATTACACCTTCCTCCTCCCCAACTATGAGGGGGCAGCGGAGGCTGCGCTGGAGCTCTCCTCGGTGGGCCAGATCCTGGCCGGGGACCTGTAGGCGTAGGGTAGCAACCTCGCCTCCCCCTTTCTGCAAGAGCTATGTAATGCAGAAAGGGAAGGAATAAATAAAGTCGTTTATTAGTTCATGTTCTCTTTCATGTGTTTGATCCTGTCTTAATCTGCATAATCAAAGTAAATCGTGAAAAAACAAAATCGAGCGTAAAGAAATGAGTAAGCGCGGGACGGATCATTCGGGAGAGCGACCCCCCGCATACTTGGGGTCGCGTTGGTTTGTTCGTTTCGGGGTTGCAGTCGTGCGCACATTCCCCGAGGGCACGGGCGGGGGTCATACTTGCCGCCCTCGGGGTTTTTGGGTTGGTTAGTTTGGACATTTCTGCCCTCGAACCTCCCGGCGCCCTCGCGGATGCATGGACCCGGTCTGGGGGTCAAGTCTTCTCCCCACAAGACCCATTAGTGGGGTCGGAGGAGGTGGACAACGCTGCGCCTTCCCTCGGTTGGGCCGAAGCGCAGTGTCCGGCGAGTTACTAATGGGTGATTCGAGTGAGGCCTAGGTTCCCGGCCTTTGTGGCGTGCGGCGTGACTAGCCTCATAAATCCAAGTAGTTGATTCGTACTTTTCCCGAACCATTTGTGGTTCGTGGGCTCGATGCCTTTTCCGCAAAAATTTCTAAATCAGAGATCAACCTTGGACATGAACACGGCCCGAGAAAGCCCTAATCACTTCGTGTGCTCGGGAAATTAGGCCACTGGCGGGCTTCTTTCTCGGGTCGCCCCTTACTCTAGCGGTCCGGGGCGGCCGTGATCCCTTCGCAGGCAAGCCTGCGAACCCCGGTCCGTTTTCGACCTTGTTATTTATGGTTCGATTACATAAGCAAAGTATCCCATAATATAGACTTAAAACGGGAATTAACTTTACATAAAGTGAGTAAATCGGGATAATTGTAATGTGCGCGAGATTTTAGCTAGGGGAGCGGGTTTGTCGGACTACCGATCGTGGCCAGGATCAAGGCCAGATGAGTTTGTAGCCGCCGCCATCGTCGTCGCTGCCATAGTCGCTGAGGAGGTAGTCGAAGAGGCTCTGAGGAAGTGGTACAGCACCTCTGGATCCTAGAGCTCGTCGTTGTCCATCGGGACGTCGTTGATGCTGCTGGGGCGGTCGTTGTCGGTGTCCTTTGTGCTGGAGCCGATGGTCATTGCCGTGACACTGGGCGCGCGCACGTTGGAGAGGTGTCGGAGTTCCTTTCTGGGCCACGGTTGTCGATGATGGGCGTCCCGGTTCCTGCGGTGGATCCTCCTCCTGCATCGTGCGTCGGAGCGGACTGACCTGAGGTGGTTGGAGTTGTCGAGTTGGGTCGGTTCACCGGTGTGGAGGTGTAGGTCGGCGAATGATGCGGAGACGGCATCGACGTCGGTGTTGGGGGGCAGGAGGACCATGTCATAGCCCACCCCAATGCTGATGAAATCTAGGTTCCCAAACCGGACATGAGTGCCCAGAGGGAGTTGTAGGTTGTCGGAATTGGCCATCCGGAACTTGGGTTTGGAGACAAAACGCGTAAGGCCCCCTACCTGGACGTGCCAACTGCCGGTGTTTTATGAAAGCACCAACTAGTAAATTTATAAATGCGTGATTATGCCCAGATGGTTCGCTAAGAGGACATGAG
>JADLZL010007581.1:0-55321 GCA_015844335.1 Chrysopogon serrulatus | reverse complement strand
AAACTAGACTTTGTTTGTGAGATATAAAAATAATAAACTTCAAGCTAGAAAGTTGTCCAAATGATTTGTTAGAAATTTGTTATTTTTATACCTCACAAACGAAGTCGAGTTTAGATAAAATTTTTAAAAAGTGCATATCATCATATCATCTATATATGTGATTTTTTTGTGAATTTAGATAATTTTTTCTATGATCTACACAAATTTTGACGAAAAATTAGTTTGTACCGGATACGTTCCTCAGCGAGAAAGCCCAATTTTATAGCCCATCCCAGGACCCATCCGGTGGCCAAGGCCAACCCTGACCATCCAACTCCCGTGCGTGCGAGCAGAGGGCGACGGCGGACGGCCGGACGGCGCGAGCGCGCGTCAGGCAGCCACCAGCGGCCAGCCAGCCACCACGCGCCAGGGAAAGGAAACAGAGGAGAGGAGCAGGGGAGGAGGACATACAGACCTCGGGCCTTGGGGCTTCGGCTGAGGGAGGAGACCGGCGGGGAGGGGACTAGGCGGCGGGAGGACGTCACCGGCGGGGAGGAGCTTCTGGCGACGAAGAGACCGGCGGGGAGGAGCACGAGCTCGTCGAGGAGGAAGTTCCAGGCGGGGAGCAGCGTCGCCGGCGGGTCTTGCCAGGCGGGGAGGAGGCTCCGCCCGACTAGAGGGCCGATTGCCCCCCCTAGTCCAGGTGCCAGGCCATAGCAGGCGCATCCTACCCAAAGCCAAACCCGATTCTCCTCGTTCGTCACCGCGCCACTCGGCGATGGCGTCGTCGTCGTCGCGGCCCCTGCTTCGCCGCCTCACGGAACTGGCCAGAGGCCGCGTCCGCGCCAACCACCGGATGCTCTCATCCGGCTTCTCATCCACTGCCGCCACCGAGAGAGCTTCGCAGTCGCCGGCGGAGCCCGAGGCCGTGCGCATGACGGAGGGTTGCGTGCGGGTACGTATCCCTCCTAATAACTACTAGTAGGTCGTTCCGCTGCATTTTTCCATATCTGTATGCTATTCTAGTTTTTTTTTTTTTCTGTTTTAGTTGGGATTAATTTTGTGGTAGCAGTCGACAATTTGAGAGGGTTTCCTCTCCCTAGTAGACTCTACCCCTCGTTTTATTTAATTTATTTATTGTGCTAGCTTAAATTGTTTCCGATTGGGTAAGCTAGAAATACTTAAGGTTTATAGTTCTATACTTCTGGATGAATCCCACATAAGAAAATTGTTTTGTAACATGCTGAACTCATACTGAATAGATCATGGAAACATGATTCATGTTGGGAAACTGAAATAAATTGGTGATGATATATTATGAAGAAATGAGTTTTTTTTTTTTTTTTTGGACAACAAGCATACTTAAAATTCAGCATCAAACCGCTGCCAGCAGTGGCGGATCTAGGAATTTAGCATAGGGTATGCCATATCAAAATTTTGATATGCAATTCGACAAAACCTATTTAGCAATTTGGTATACAGGCAGCAAAAGTTGTCCCTCGACTCAATATACAAATATGAATAATATTCTTAAATCTAACAAAACATGTATAATCAAAGTACATAATCCTTAATTACTACTAGTTCCTCCGTCCCAGTATTCAAGGCGTAATCACCTCTAGTTCTAAGGTTAAGGAACACATTTAATTATTTCTCTCAACACATATAACAACAATGAGTATGTCTCTAAAAAAAAGTACATCTTTTACTATGAAACATGAATAAAAATGGTTACACCTTATATTTGGTTTTACATATAACAACAATGAGTTATATGTTCAACGCTACGACAAAGCATAAATTTAATTTAGAGAAACAAATAATAATAAATATTTAAATGGAAATAAGCTACAATACGCTCTTGGATCGGAGCAGAAAAGTCCCGCTTCTGGAACACTATTATTTAGCCTATAGCTTGTCTAGAACTTTTATGCCTACAAGTAGTACTCTCTGCTCCTGATGCTGAACGCTGGTTGCCTAGCAAACAAAATGACTGGCCCTGTAGCAGCTGCTTCAGCCTAGGGTATGCCGCACCATACCCATGCCACCCACTGGCTCTGCCAATGGCTGCCAGCAGGGATACAGAGTCGATCAATACACATTGCAGTGCATTTAGAACATGGCACTGAGGAGAATGGGCTAAATTGGTACAGGACAAGGAGACAGTAGCCTCTTGAGATTGCATCTGAAGAAAAGCCTGCTTAGCTAAAATGTCCGCTGTCTTGTTTTGCATCCTCTGTACCTTGGATATTCTTGCATTCCTTTGTTGGGTGTAGTTCAGGAACTGTTGAGTGAAGTTTTTGATTCTCCAATCAGGTAGATTTGCATGATCAGTGGAGTTGAAGAAGCGCACTAGATCCTGGTTGTCTGATAAGAAGTTTATATTGTGCATCCCTAACTTAGCAGTTACTGCCGCAGCTAGAGCAAGGGCTGCTGCCTCATCCATTATAACTGACGAGGAGTCCGCCATTGTCGCCTTGATATAGATTTGCTGTGGTGGATGCACCTGTAAATTAAGAATGAAAATTCCCAAACCTGCCTTTTTTGTATTTAGGGATGATGAATCTGGTACTGTAGCTGCATCCGTGAAACATCTGATTCCTTGCAGAAGTCCTGGAATGAGCATCCATTGTGCAGGTGGACTGCTAGACGGATGATTAGAGGTAGGGAGGAGTGGCAGGATTTGTGTTGTGTACCTGTTCGCCTGTATAGTGTTTGGCTCTGTGATATGGGGTGCTAGAGTAAGGCACACCTGGAACAGAAAGTAGCATACCTGCAGATGTTTGTATAGCTTGCTGAAGCATGGCTGAGGTATTTACTTCATGTGTAGTTGGCAAGTTGTGTTCCCTGCAGTCCATATCTGTTGGCTCCAGGTCTAAAACTGAGGATCGTGGATCGTGGCTTGTCGGATGTAAACATGTGGCGGTGTTTGATTGGTCTTGTAGAGCCAGTTGGTGGCTGGACATATGTGCCTGTACTGCATGGTGAACCTCCCAAGGAGTCCATGTTTTCCTGTTGAACCTGTTATCATTCCTAGCCTTCCAAAGATACCACAAAGTGAATAGTTGTGGGTTGATAAATTTGGGCCCATCCATCTTTCGAGGAACTTTCTGACAAATTAGTAGCATCTCATTTTTGCTCTTTACTTGGTGCCAAGCTGACTTGCTGGTTGTATTAAACATTCCTTTCATACTGTCCCTTTTGTTCTTGTTGGTGTTGCACTCAGCAATTTAACACTTTGCAGAGATTAAAAGAATTACATACTAAAGAACCATCTGCTGAAGGCAAGATGCTGCGCTTAAGCGTTGAAGCTGGTGGGTGTTCTGGTTTCCAATATTCTTTCGCTCTTGATGACAAGAAAAACTCAGATGACAGGTGAGTCGTTTATTTTGATTAGTTTTCTAGATTTTTTTTTTTTTTACGTTGTGGAGCTTATGAATTTATTGTGCATTGCAGTGTGACCCGTGGTTTTCCATACTTGTTTCCTCAATAATTGTATAATTTTATTTTAGGGTTTTTGAGACTGATGGTGTTAAATTGGTCGTGGATGAAATCTCATATGACTTTGTAAAAGGTGCCACTGTGGATTATGAGGAGGAACTTATACGTTCAGCATTCGTGGTTAGTTTGATCTTTGGCTTTCATTTCTTTAGTTGGAATGTTTTATCAAGTGTATCTTAGTTCATATGTTTTTCTGCATACTACACCGAGTGGATCAAGATATGTTTAGTCTTAAAGGTTCTTCCTTAGTTGGCATGGCGTTTCATTGCCACCCTTTGCCTTGTGGCAACTTGGCATCCAGTCAGCCAGAGTTTAATGCCATGGGCCTCGTCTATCTTTCCTGACATATAGGCAATACATGGGGTGCAATTTTAGTTTTTACTAGTCAATTTTGCCATTGCTGGCCCTCACTGGCTCAACCTCCCACCATTCACCAGTCAATTCTGGTGCCTCCTGCTCCATTTCCTATTTCCATTTTCCCCGAGGGTGGACCTCCACTTCAGAACTGCAGAATTGGGATACGGAGGGAAGAGAAGAAAGCTTGACAGTGGTAGTGGGGCTAATACTACCATTTCTGGGCTAGGCCTTATCTATGAATATGAATCCATGGCTGTTATGGGCATCAACAGAGGCCAATGCAGCCAATGAGCCAGCCAGCCACAGAAGAGCTGCATGGGCAACACATGTAGCAATGGTCAGATTTGTTAGGGTGATTAAATTAAGTTGTCAAATTACTTTATGGGTTGTTAGATGGGTTGTGTCATCGGGCTCTATAGAAACACGCCCTGTATCCTCATTGAAATCAAAGCAATGAAGGATCAATTTAAGCCTTTCGAATCTATAATCTAATCCCTCCCCTAGCATCTGGCTCCACCTGGCTGTCCTCCTGGCTGTGTTGACCCCAGATGAACTGCAGTTCAAAACAGTGGTGTACCATACTGCAACCGATACAGATACACATGTTTTTTGGACTGTTTATATGTTTAAGACAGGCTGAAAGGATGAAGGCATTGTTATTTCCTCTGTACAAAAATGGCTACATGCTGTAGTGTATGCCTTGGTTCATTGTGATGGTGATTTTCCCAGTACTAGGTAGCTTGTGCTCGAAAATAGTGTCATTGAAATAGTTTATGTGCTGAGATGTTAATGAAAGTTCTGGAACTAGACTTTAAATACCTAATATTGCCAGAGCCTTAATTTTTCAGCCTTGAAGTCTATCATATTGAAGTTCTAAAATGAATGAGATGTTTCATCTATTAGACTTTAATGTTTGCCTCTTTCATTTTCCCCAGGACACATGTTTCATGTAATTTCTTTAAAAATTGAACATTTTTGGTATGTTTACATAATTTTTGTTTTCTGGGTAGTGGATGGTTTATGGTCTATGGAGTGGGTTCAGGGTGTTGGGCCACTGGGCAAATGGTCCTTGAATTTATGTACTGTGCTATTTCTGTTAGTTTCATGCTACACAGCAATCTTGGCTGCTGAACTCAACTTGAGAACATCTTTATTCTTGAGTTCTGTTGTGATTAATAACCTGCCTTTACGATATGCAGGTTTCAACAAATCCTAGTGCTGTTGGGGGCTGCAGCTGCAAGAGTTCTTTCATGGTGAAATAGCTTCAATGTTACCTTGAAGAGTTCAATAACCAGAAATAGCATTCTGTAGCGAAACATACACTTTGGATCCGAATTTACAATTGCTGTTTTTTTTTTGGTAGTTCTGAAGATGTTTCTTTTTGAGTTTTGTTACCTTGAAGAGATCAATAACCAGAAATATCATCACAAACTGTCTGGTTCAATTTGTGTCCCTCAACTTGTAATATGATGACAAATTTATGTACATGTAATCTTGTGGTTATTAACATTTGACTTTATGTTGCTTCTTACAAAAAAATGCTAAATATGTTGAACAGTCTATTGTTGTTTTTTTTTTTTGAAATCTGTCTATTGTTGTATTGATATAATTGGATATATTGAGAATATTTTTTAGTTTGAATCCTCAATACTTCTGTCTCTTCATGTAATAATGTATTTCGACATGTTTGATTGTGAAAATGTAATGATAATGCAGTACCACTACTTCCCCAATATCTCTACATTCTGGTCTGTGTTGGGATGGAAACCAAGAGCATGCTATTTTTCAGGTTCTGTTCAGTCTTTTGGTAGTGTGTGATGTCGAGGCATGACATGGAGTTAGTAGTATCCTTTTGAAGGTTTTGGTCCTATTGATTCATCTGTGGCCATTATATTGCACATTCTTTCATATTCACTTCTTGAAAGGATACTTATTTATTTGAGTACTTTCTCCATTTTAAATTATAAGTCGCTTTGACTTTTTTGGTATATTCATTTTGCTATGTATCTAGATATAATAATAATATGTCTAGATACATAGCAAAATAGAAGAATTAAAAAAGTCAAAACGACTTATCATTTGGAACGGAGGGAGTACTTCCTTTTTCTTTTCCGGTCTGTTCCTAGTGTTTTTCCTTTTTTTTTTTTTTTTTTTTTTTTTGGGCCATACATCCCCTGCTTATTCATTTACCCCTACTCTGAAGATAATGGCAGGATGAATAGGTCAAGGCTTTGGCCAAGCACCTCGATCCCTCGAAAGAGACAACTGCACTGAACATGAATTGGTCCTCCTCCACGGCTGCATCTAGGCCAGATTGACCGCCTGAGTGGTCAGTGATCACCAACTTGTCATGGCAAAGGCCGATGTGGTGTGCCATTGACAAATCATGCCACTATCCCTTAACCATTTGCTGCTCTACCTGGCCTAGCTAGCTAGGCGTGCATCTATGGTCCGGGCTTTACAGAGCAGAGACGCCGCGATGATGGAATACTCATCATTGTTGCTGCTCTTTATCTCCTATTTTTCTTATGGGACGAAGAGCACTCCATTGTTAGGACCTCTATTTTGCGTGAGTCCTTTTCTCCTTTTGGGCAGCGCATGGAGTGACACCGCAGAGTTTACAACCATTCAGTGATTCACGCCTTATATTCGATTTGGTTAGAACTGCAAAGGATTGAAGGGAATTAAAGGGATTAACCAAACAAATTAAACTGTCAAGAATATACAAAATGAAGGGTGAAAACCGATGTAAATAGTAGCCTCAAACTTCACTAAAGAATGCCTAGAGCACCGTGAATGCTTAACATTGGCACCTTCGCTTCGAAAATGGTGAGCATCTTGAAGAGTTTTCGAAACACACTTCCAATCTGTTTTTTTTTTTGGCAAAAATTGAAAAAAAAATTGCTTTGCAACAATTCTGTATCTCAACTTTCAACATTTTCATATTGAACAACTCCATATCTCAACTTCCAACATTTTCATACTTGGAAAAATTGACTCAATCATGCAAAATATACAAGCAGGTATAAGAGAGATGGCAAGATCTGGGGAAGAAAAAAGACTAGGATAAGATTTTTAATGTAAATGTATAAGAGATGTTAAAAAAAGTATATTTTGATAAATTTGTCCAATCGAAATAGTTTGCCTGATTTATAAAACTGTAAATTATTTTTTTTCACTAACATTTAATGCTCTATTATACTATAATTTATGGAGAGATATTTTGCAAGACTGCTGTAAAGAAGAATCTATTAGATAATTTATAGTTTGCCTGATATAAAATTATCTTCTATAATTTAGGAGCATATTTAGACTGCTGAAAGAAGAATCTAAGAAATATGCTCCTAACTTCTTTTAGATACTTGAAAACCCCATTGATTACTTTTTTTTGGAAGCTATCAGAGATGCTCTAATAAGGATAAAGTAAAATTGTTACCGAGGACTACAGCTGGACGAGTTGTTAACCAATTTTTATCCCAAACCATGCAATATGTTTTTTTTACCTCTGTTCAAAGAAGAATGTAATTATAGAATAACGATAACAAAAGATATAAAGTTTAACCAAATATATACAAAAACTACTAATATTTATCATATAGTATAACTGAAATACAGTACACCTGTTTGAACTTTGAAGTCATACATGTTGGTAATATTTTTCAATAATTAAACTAAAAATAATCTAGTTTTACTACATCTTTAACATTATTTTTTGAGACGGAGGTTTGTAACGTACAGTGGAAAACAACACAGGGACACAAAAATTAAATGAATGGTGCGGTTTATACATTACAACAGCACCTATCCTACCATCGCCCAGAAACCCAGCAATGCCAGTACAACGTGTGCCGTCGTGGAGACGACGCTGTCCGTGTTTGCCGCCCGTGACATCTGCCTGCCTGACGGCGGCCAAGAAGACGACCTGTCACCGGACGAGCCACCGGCGTGCGCTGGAGGGCTTGCGGCGGTCCCGGCGGAGAGGACGAGCTTGCCCCTGGCGGCAAGGTTTTCGGGGTCCATGGCGTGGATGGCGGGCGCTCCTGATCCGGTGACGGAGGACCCGACCTGCCACACGTGGTTCACCACCTCCATCCCCTCGTCCAGCTGCAGCGTGGCGTACAGCCGGATCCTGCCGCCGCCGCCCACGTCGGCGGCGAGGCTGGTGGCGGGGAACGCGATGGGCGTCGAGGCGGCGCCGACCGCGTAGTAGCTGGTGATGTTGTAGGTTCTGACGGTGGGCGCCGACGAGGCCACGAACGCCAGCAGCGCCTGCGTGCCCACCATGCCGTTGCCAGCCGTTGGGGGGGTTGATGCCCCAGGCCACCCACCCGCCGGCCGCCGCCGGCGCGGCCACGAACGCCAGCGACAGCGACGGCCGGCCGGACGCGTAGGCGTAGTAGGTCCAGTGCAGCGCCGCACCGAGCTCCGGGAGGTCCTGGCACGTCACGTAGGTCTTCCCTGATGGGAAGACCTCACTGGCGCACGCGGACATGGCCGCCGGCAAGGACAGAACGAGCAGCAGCACCACGAGCTGGTGCTGGTGCGCCGTCGCTGAAGCCATTAACAGTTGAAGCTGATCCCCTCCCCTGACTACTTGAGCAGCCGCTGCCTCTGCTGCTGCTCTGTTTTACTACCACTTCCTAGTGTGGCTGTAGATTATTGAGCTTATAATTACATAAAGACTAGCTTGTAGTGCCGACTCGATCTCATCACTTGTAGTTCCGGATTGTGACGTCCAATCAAGTATCAATGGATTAATATCTAGATGGATATGGTCATGGCAAAACTTCCACGGACGAGCATCAAGACGTTGACACTGGCGTCAACACCAAGCTCAAACACAACGGATGTTCCCCAACCAAACATGCCCAGAGAATATATAGTCTACTTTGATTTGGAGGATGCGTGCAACGGGCTGCAGGAGACGTGAGTATTACGTTGAAGCCTTTTTATCGTATAACTAGGAAAAATACCCGTGCGTTGCTACGGGAATTTTTTTATCTTAGTTTAAATTTTGCTATAATTTTTTATTATGAGGAGCATTTGTGGCTCTAACTATAATTTTTTTATGGATTTTAGCAATTTCTAAAATTAGTTCTTGTTTTATTTGGCCTTTTGGTTTTTAAAATGGGAATTTCTATGTAACACTTGGTTCTTTTGAAGCCCGTTTGTGAGCGAGGTTGTTTCTTAAAAGCAGCCATGAGCCCATGACTGACTGGGGATAGAGAAATTGGATGTGCAAGAACAACGAATTAACCGCATGACATGGACTTATTCTTAAAACTAAAACATAGTCAGAATATATTTAGAGCACCTTCAACCCTAAAAATTATATTATTAAAAGGAATCAACACGAGCTGTAGCAGATGCCTTTCCTTGTTTCAATGCAGATTGTGAAGTAAATTTTCTCTAAGAACAGTTAAGAGGAAAATAGTAGATGCAGGTATATAACATGATTAGAATGCCAATTCATCCTAATTTAGGATTAGTTCATCCATTGCAAACCCCATAGCACAGAAGGCATGTGAAGAAAAGGTAACCAAAGAAATTATCTATTCATCATTCACTTGCACACTGTTCTCCATCTAGAACAGGGGCTTCTCAGAAAAAGAAAAGGTCTGCAAGGAATAGGAGGGGGATTGGGAAACAATTGTTCCGCACACTGCACACCACTGTAACCGGGCATGTCTCATTGTTGACTACATAGTTGCTGATACTTCCAAGGAAAGCCCTGCATTGAGATCCAATGAAATGTAAAATATGAGGGAGCTATGTTAGCCAAAGACTAAGCACTTGTAGTTTGACAGAGGAGAGGTTTGATGTGAACCTTTTCAGTGTCCATTTTATGTTAACCTTTTCAGTGTCCGTAAGCTCCTGCAACGAAGTACAAAGGAGTCCACCTTGAGATGATTTACTGCCTCAGAGAGTTTCCCTCTTGCATTGCCCTAGTAAATCTTTGCCAGTACTTCCACCTGATCAAGTCGACATAGAAGCAACATTTTACTAAATAGTATATTTGGATGCAAATATTATTTTTTGTTTCCTCCAAAATAAAAAAAAATAATTTTGTAGATAGTTAGAGCCATGAAAGGCAGGCGACAGGTAACCTTCAAAAGTGCTTTTTATAATATTGTTGTTGCTTTAGCCTTACCAAAATATAAAAAGCAGCCGTCAAAATTTTGTGCATATAATCTCAAGGGAATGCCACGGAGTGTCATTTTGCTATATGTTTTCATGTCAGGCAACATGTACCCTTACTAATTCTGCAGGTTGTTTAATAGTTGGTAAATGTTCGACCCATTGTTTTGTTTCTGACTGAATTTCATATGCATTCACACTATTAGAGAATAACACAGGAGGCAATAATGTCTGAGAAAGATACATCTTTAGTTTGATGTTTAGGGAAGCTATGATATAAAATCACATATAGCAGCTAACCAGCTACCCTAATAAACTTGATTAAATTTGAGATTATGGCTTCATGATGATTGATCTGACTTCCGACAACACATATTTATATGAGAATTTGAGTGTATCTCTTTTTTTTTCTTGTTGGACACAATTCTAAAGGGGTCCTAACTATATTGCTTGGTTCTGTAGCTTTAGGTGTGAAATTTAGGCCATAGCCCTTGCTATTGTGCTGCCCTTTCTAAATACAAAAAAAAAGTTGGATTGTATCAATTATTACTCAACAATACAATTTTCATCCTCTAGCTTCATCATCTAGCAGAACCCTTTGAAAAGAGTGAAGAAGTTGTGTGATGCCTCGTTTTTGCGCATGATTGCATATAATACTAAATTCTGCCAATAACTCAGTAGTTGTTGTAGAGATATTACCGGCTTGAACTTGGATGCAGCTTGCAGGATCTCCAGTATCTCCTTATCAGGGTTCAATCTGTACCTCACCTGCACGTACATCTCCACAAACTCTGGTAGAGGAATCAAAGTTTCAGGTTATTACAAAAAAGGAATAGAAACATAATTGGAAGGAGGGAGTATGGTCTCAAACACCTTCTCAATATTTTTCTACTAACTCTTTTAGCAGTTGACATCCACCAGTGTCAGAGTGCATAACTTAGAACAAGTTAGATCCTATCATTTGCTTCCATTTTATCTCAAAGTACAAAACAACCTCATGCAAAATTTTTTACCTTTCCAGTTTCCAGATCATTAGCAAACAACACATAATCATCTCCACTCGTGCAGTACAGTATAAGTTGAACGCTTCCAATTATTGGTGGGATTTTTTTAACGGCTGCCAAAGCTAGCCAGATAGATACCTGGCTCCCCCTGCCTCCGATCGAGAAATCTGGGGAAAAATGAAAAAGAAAGCACTAATCTGATTTCTAATATGGTGGGTGTCAAGTCTGATTTCATCCACATGAAATTTAATCATCATATGGAAATGAAATTAAGTAAAAAAAAAAACACACAATACAGCCCATGAAAAATCGGTTCACTTGGACATACCTCCTACACTCCAACTCTCCGCCTTCTCTGTAAACATGCAAGGGCCACCATTCCATCAACAGCAAGCAGCTCCTTTGACATGCCCTATCAATCCAAAAACACGGCTTTGATCACAGCCTTGCACCAACCACTAGCCACATATTTTTTTTCCCAACAATTTGATTCCTTCCATCGAGGCATATGGTCCTATTGGCGTTAGCGTATAAGAGGCACATGGAGCTAGGCAAGGATTTAGAACCTCTAGAAGAAGTCCAGTTTGGTGAAGAATAATTTGATTGTGAAAAGGTGTAATTACCAGCGAGTTCAAGCGAGTTCAGGAACTACACAATTATTAATTGCTTTTGTTGCATGTAAATAAACATCACACAATAGCAAATGTGAAGTTAATTAGCATGGAGTTCATAACTAACAAATTATTAGTTTATTTTGCTGCAGAGGATCAGTTAGCATGGAGTTCAACAACTACACAAATTATTAGTTGCTTCCTCCATCCCAAATTATAACATGATTAAAGATGGAAAATTTTGATTTAGGAAAAAACCAAAATAACCTATAATTGGAAATGGTGGGAGTATTTTTGGAATATATCTTCTTTGTTACTTCCTCCATCCCAAATTATAAGATGTTTGACTTTTTTTATTCTAAGTTTGACCATTCGTCTTATAAAAAAAATTTATGAAAACATAGCCAAATTTAAGCTATTTTTGAAACTCCTACTAATGAAGCAAGCTAAGATTAAAAAACGATATTCCTCAACTGATATAATCGAGGAGTTGCATGTAGACTGGGCAACAAGTCGTAGTAATTAGTAAATAAGCGTCCTCATAAGAATTTATAGCATGCATGTCAAACGTCAATAGAGATTAAGCCATTAACACATCTTCTAAAAAATTTGCAATCTTTCACAAGTAGCAGAACACACAGGTTAGGCTACCAGTACATAGGCCCCACTCAGCTGCAGGGATGCAACCCTCATGCACGGATGTGGCATCTTCCTTTCGTTTCTCCTTCTACAGCATTCCCTCATACACTTAGGTATATGCGCTACAAACCTAATGCTCTGTACATATACTAGGCATAGGGGTATTTTGATAATTTTAGTAGTTGCATTGGTATTTGTGCTAGGTCCTGTAATTGTACTTTTTTAGAAACAGAGGAAGTATTAATATGTATAATACATAATTAGTATCATTAGATAGATCGTTGAATATATTTTCATAATAAATTTATTTAGAGACATAGTTGTTACATATATTTTCTACAAATCTAATCAAAATTTAACTTACATACATCACATAAAACTAGTAGATACTGTAGGAAGTAAATGATGTATGGTAACAAAACTCATTTTATTATGTGTGGAGCTTACTTTAGTAGATACTAAATTTATACATTGTGGCCTTTTATATTTGCTAATAGTAGAGCACTCTACTGTCACACCGAACACTCTACTGTCACACCTTGTACCTTACTAAGAAAATACTCACCTAGTCCCACAAAGAATGCCATTCTTATTTCCTACGAAATCAAATATTTTTTTAACTTTGAATACTTATATACAAAAAATATTAATATCTATAATACATAATAAGTATAGGTATCATTATCATTAGATAAAAATCATGAAATTTTCCCATAAAAAAAATCATGAAATTTTTTAAGTTTGATAAGCACGCAACTTTTAACGTCTTTCTTTTTAGGACAAGGAAGTAAACATTACAGCAGCCCTAAGGTGTAAGGAGCTGGTGATCTATACAAAAAACAAAATGTTGGACCGTGAAGAAATAACATGACAGTCTGAATTCCCATGTAACCGCAGCTCAGGATGATCAAATTCATAACACACGTAGGTCGATCAATGACCATGGATAACCAAATAATGTAAGAAAGACATGATAGCCCAGTCCAAGATCTTCCGGAGAATATTCAATACTTGAGAGTACCCCGCGCTTCGCCGCGGTATTATGTCTGGAGTTAGAAGATATATGGACTTAAAAGTGGTAGCGTAACCAGCAAACATTTTTAATTAACTGTATTCAATACTGATGTAACAATGGTACTGGGATCAACAGCGCTGCATAAAATAAAATGTCATTTGGACTTAAAAAGGCACATTAAGCAACTTATTACAACTGGCCGTTGTAGTTCTGATTAAGGACAGGAAGAGCAAGGTACAGACTGCGAGTGTCATAGAAAAGACAGGCAAAGCAAAATAAATAAGCTATTTTGGCTGTAAACTGTAATGAGTAACAGGGACATGCTGGATTTGTTAATACATCTCTCTGGGAGATTAAAGTGCTATCCTTGACCGAGTAATGGACAAACCACCAGCCATACATACCACCAGGCCCATACAAACAAAAGCATGATCCAAACACATAAATATGAAGCCACATAAATATCGATAAGTCGGCATGCCTTGTGTTGGCCACTCTCTCCTTGTTCTATTTCCACTGACTCGCTTGAGCTAGGCTCATCTTTGACTTCAATATCTGGACTGCTGCACAAGAGGAAGAAACCACTTAGTCTCAAAAAAAAAAAAAAAAAAAAAAAAAAAAAAAAACTTAGTAATATCATATCTATTACAACAGTAGAGAAGTCTTACAGAAAAAGGTGTAGTATTAGACAGGACATAAATAAGGTTTATGTAACCCAATCAACTAATTGATCAGTGCCAAGATATGTCAAAATCAGCCAAACGGGGCAACGCGAATCATGTTTGAATGCTACAAAATTTCCATGGCAATGGCCCCAAGCAGCATATATGTGTCCTTACAAACTTCATTGGGGACAGCATGATACATTCATTTTCAGAAGCCAAGAAACATTCCTGTAACATTACTTCTACATTCAGATATCTTTCCTCCTGGACCAGATTCATTAAGCCAAACACCACACATTCTAGATTGTTATTAAGCAGAGCACTCAGACAAATGGATGAATGCGTAGCGGGTACAGCAGGGCAAGAATCTAGAGACAACATTATGGGAAATGGACAAAGCACTCTGTCCAGGTAATGTGACTTCAAAAGTATGCAGTCAACTCTTTCTCTTTAAAAGGCAGGCAACCAATTAGTTCCATAGAGTTAGGCAACCATCGAAAAGTTTGTGGTAAAACAGTGGAGCTAGAGATAAGTTGATGCTTGATGCTTCTCAATAATCAAACATAGATGACCAAGCCTGCCTAAAGTTTTCAAACCTTTAGCTTCACAGTTCTCTTTAAACCTGATATTGGTCAGGCAAACATCAGATGTATTTCCAAATATAGATACGATAGGCAGACCATTCGAACACATGTGACAGGGTTGCCTATAAAACAACATTAAGGTTCCATAACGAATCCACCATAACACTTTATGCTTCATGTAAGCCTCCAGTTCATCTTAGCTGTAGTGGCACTCAGCACTGAGAAGCTTTCTCAAGTCCTGCAGCTGTACAAGAGGTATTGCACATGCAGATACATAAGAAAACCAAATCTCATGAGAAAATTACAGATATATGGTAGCATCAATGAAATGTAATGGACAAAATAACTTCGTTGCAGCTATCAGTTGGGATTTAATAATATGTCCTTTGTTTCTGAAACAGTGAGCAATAAACGGAACACCGAGATATACAGGTGCCTTTCAAAGCTACTTAGCAGTCTGTCCTGAATACATAAAAACAATAGTACTCAGCGTATCGACACCATATGCTGCAAAATAAGCAAAATGGAGCCAAAAAAAGAACTCTGACTCAATATTAAACTGTACTCCCTAAACTCGTAAAGACACGAGAACTGGAAGATCTGATAGACAGAGGACATGAGCAGGAGGCATGTCACTATCGATATCATCCTGTACTCCAATCACCTCGATGACGTTGGGCATCAGGATGGAGCCATAATAGCTGGAACTGTTGATTTAAGAACTAAATCGATCTGGAGCCCTTGATCGAGAACCAAATCGATTTGGGGACATAAGAACCGTCGATGAAAAAAAAAGATCGTCTTGGGGGAGTTGAGAGAGGCTGTACCTACGGCAGTCACGGAGGGGCCGACGTTGATCCTTCTTGTCTTGCGCAGGTAACACATTTTTTGTTGAGGGTGGGCTGTGGGGTGGGGACGACAGTGAAGCGAAGGTGTATGCACGGACTGCGCATCTGCGCAGCGCAGACGTTGGGGGAGAAGAGGAGGCGACGAAGCGAGGGAGCCGCCAGCGTCCCACGCACCGAGGTCGCTATCGCCGCCGCAAGCCCCACCACGCACCGAGGGCGCTACGGCAGCCGGAAGCCCCGCTGCCTGGCCCACTGAGGAGGACGCCGGCGCGTGCGTAGAGCATCACGAGGGCCGCGAGGCAGAGTCGAGGAGGAGATTTGTGGAGAGGGAAGAGATGCCGGAGGGAGCGAATGAGGCGATGGGAATTTCGGATTTGCTCGGGAGGTGGGAGACGGAGGAGAGGATAAGGTTGGGCCGGCGGTGGAGAAGTCTCTGGAGGCAGGAAGACCTGACAATGCCCGATGCCGTTGATAAACAAATGAACGGCTGATGCAGCCACTGATATAGTAATACAGTAACACAGTGTCTCAGATTCTAAAGATCTTATATGATATGATATGATGACACAAAAACTTCATTCTGTACAATGACACTGAAGTTCTGCTACTGTTTCTGTCTAAAAAGAATGGGCAACATCCAGTAAACTTATGGGTGCAATGCAATTGGTAACCAGTTGAAGAATACCTATTAAATTGTTGGGTAAGTCTGCTTCCAAATTTCAGATCACCAAGCATGCATCAAACGTTCAGTACATAAAGGCAATGTCTCATAAGACCATATCTAAATTTTTCCCTGCTCTAAAGCATGTACTCTAAAAACACTACAGCTATATGTGCAATTATGCAAAGGGGTCCAACAAGAAGCACAGGCAATAAGAGATCATGTTAACAACTGAAATCTAAAGCAAGAATCAAATTGAATACTATGCTGACTACACTAAAGGGCACATCAAAACAAGCTATTGGTTATGTCAGAAGGGATTAGAAGGACCAGGTTCTTTCATGGATTAATGTTGCATTCCCGCAGGAAAGATTGGTCATAATCCAGATACTTGGACCAGTAGCTCCGGAACTTGGGCAGGCCAATCTCCAGCCAGGGCTTCATGTTGCCATTGTAATGTATGACCGCCGCACGCTCAATGTCTCTGCTGTTTACATGGGGATTGTAACCAAGACCAAGAACATGCCATGACCGGCTGAGGGGAAATGTCTTATTCCAGAATGTGATCAAACCCGGTGGGAGAGTACCAAGTTTCCAGAGCGATCTATCTTCATTCTGCAAAAAGAAAAAAAAAAAAAAACAAGAGGAATCAACTTAAAACCACTCAGTTTTTTTTCCTCGAACACGCAGGAAACTTAAAACTACTCAGTACTGAATCATAATCAGTGCATGTAACTAAAGTTTCCATGAAAGAAGACAAACTGAGAATAGAATCAAATACATTTGACTGAATATAAGTTATGAACAAAGTTTTCTACATTATTTAAAACAGACAAAATGTTCAAAAAATATTTAACACATTTTCTAAAAAAATTATCGTCCCAAATCAAACTTAAGTTTTAATGTCCTCATAATGTGAGCTTAATGCTGAATGCAGAAAGCACACAACAAAACTGCAACACAATTGATATCTTCCCTGGTGGCACAGTATAGACTAACAATACACAGAATATATGGTTCAAAGCATTGTGGCTATTTCCAGTGCAGCCTTTCTAGGTATAACCCCCCAATAAAGTTCTAGTTTACTGCTGAACCCTAACACAAACAAACACTGGTACTCACAATTGCAGCACAGTTAATTTGATTGTCATAAACATGTGTGGAAAAATGAGAAAAATGAGTTGACATAAATAACCCAGTGTGACAAGGGCATGAGAATCTTACAAGCTTCTGCCACGAGTGATAGATTTGTGTTATGTTCTGCCGCCTCCATTCAGCCAGGTCAAACAGATTCATTCCAAAAGCCCAACCACAGGCATGTGGGTCAAAACTCTTGGCGATAATAGGATTTGAAAAATTCAGGTATCGGTCATAGCGATGGAAATTCTCTCCACATGTCTCAACAGCACCATTTACCTTTCCCTTCATATTGATTGACCAAAGGCCTGTCAGATCCTTCTTTACTACTATGTCATCATCAAGAAAGACTATCTTGTCAAGCTTTGGATAAATCTCAGGTAGGTAGAAACGTAGATGATTAAGGATTGACAGGTACTTTGGGTTTCTATATTTCAAGTTTGAATCTGAGTTTGCACGACTCGTTCCGAAGTAATAATCAATCATGGATTGGGACCCAAGTTGTTTGAGTACTGGACTGTAGCTGTCATTTAGCCATGTAAACTCCCCAATATTCTGTACTTCAATTGTTGCTTTCCCCGGAGGATTAGAGAGGAACCACATTCTCATTGGAGCATAATTCAGTTTGTCAGTTACTATGTGGAAAACATGATCAGAAGGATGCTGGAAAAAATAATTCCACTTAGTATGATGCCATCATTCAGTTAAAAGTCAAATACAGAAACATAAAAAGTACTAAACTTACATACCTTAGCATTTAACACTGTCGAATTAACAACAACCGCTGTTGCCAGTATATTATCCGAGAACAAGGCATAATGATACAGTTTTGGGTTAATGAGTTTTTGTTGGTTTGGGAACTGCTGCCGAATAGGATCCAATGAAAAGTATTCGTTAGCTAGTCTCAGGGGGAGGCAATGAAGACCTTTAGGAAGGGTTTTAGCAGCAAGTTGTGTCAGAAAAACAGTCTGCTTTTTGTGTGCATGCAGCTGCTCCTCTGCTGAATGAATCATAGCTCGAAGCTTTTTGACAACAGTAGAACAATCATCCTGCATCTGTTTTCCCTTAATCAGCATCTGCTCCAGTGCTTTAACCTTCTCATTTGCACTGAACAAATAGATGAAAATGTTACTGCATCCAACTGATTCCTATGCACAACAAATTACTATAATATGAAGCAAGTCAGCAGAAATAGTGAGAGCCTTACTTCTTTGGTAGTTCAGAGTCCTTGGATGCATCACCAAGCACCTTTTGAACTTCTCGTATCCTCTGCCGTAGGTCTTTAAGATACTGGGAATTCGCTCTAATGGATCCAAGACCAAGATAGACCTTCGCCTTGATTAACTGATCCTTGATATTTCGGATCCGCACATCAGGTAAAACAGCAATTTTAGTTTTACCATTTGTTTTAGCTGATTGGGAGTTCTCCACAACAACCTTTGCAGGTGTCTGTTTAGGCATAGTGTCCTGTGAACTTTCCTGTAAATAGGTCATGTGATAAGGTCATAAAGATCCAGGATCCATGAAAAACTATGAAAGTAACTTTCTACCAAATAAAATACAAGCATACTATGGCAAAAGATTAAGATGTATGTGATTGGCTGATTGGAGTATGTAG
The DNA here is from genome assembly GCA_015844335.1 of Chrysopogon serrulatus. Taxonomy (NCBI): domain Eukaryota; kingdom Viridiplantae; phylum Streptophyta; class Magnoliopsida; order Poales; family Poaceae; genus Chrysopogon; species Chrysopogon serrulatus. The sequence goes on along the minus strand of JADLZL010007581.1, from coordinate 36,564 downwards.
ACAAATATTTCACAATGTAAACGAAATAAAAGAGAAAAATATTGACTAAATGATTGGACATCATGGCTTCATGAGTATGAGACAATCTTGTTTGGTTTATTTGGACAGAAACTGCAACTCTCCTATTGGCACAAATTTGAGGGAATATTTGGATGATGTTCTACTTTAAATAAGCCAGAACGTGGGGCTTAGTTCAAGCCTTGAGCATTACTTGCAAAGGGCAAAGCTACACAAGAATCCCAAGTTAAGAGATGATTTAACATATTAGAAGGAAAAGAATATTGGAAGGCAAAACTTGGGGGCTACTATAAGCATGTGAATGAAAAAAAATGAAACCAAATCACCAAGATTCCAGAACAGTTGCATTTTTCATGTAGTGTCTCATCTGGACCCTCAAGAATGAAACAAATAGGGCTGAGCTAAACAAGGGCCAATGCAAATGTTGATGAACTACAACTCAATGAATCCCTAGCTGACAACTGTACGAGAACAACTCCATCACAGCTTTAGTTCATATTGTAAAAAAGGGATTGATGCAAACTTGCTCATTAAGACTTGATTGGGAAAACAAAGAGAGCCCCATCATAACATTGGTACAGATTGAACTTGTGATGTAAGTGAGCGGAGCCACTCAACTTTACACCAGAATTTATTTATTTGTTAAGTTTAGTCACGACAAACTAATATTTTAGCCCATCTACATAACCCTCAGAGTATTTAACCAGATAAAAACAAGTGTATTCCTCATACCATAAATTGCCAAATGACATTAGAATTAATTTTGACATACTGTGCCAAGAAAAATGAAAGATATCACAACCCTGCAGCAGCCACAATATTTTTTTAAAGCACTAATAGTATTGGGCAACATGGGGTTAGGTGTAATAAGTGCACAAAGGCATAACCTACCAACTGATTTCAAAGCTTGGTCTTAACTGCAATAATGCAAACGGTAATTCATGGTCTCAAATCTCACAAAACTAGGTGACAAGTCAAACAAAATTTGGAACACCAACCTCAGAAGAAGATTGCTGCTGCAATCCAATGTTTTTCTCCTGCTCATCTGATCCACCTGCTCCCTTCACCAAGCTGCCATCCTGTGCTTCCAGCGTAGTCACTTGCTCGATCACTTCATCAGCTTTCAATGCGGTGCCATCAGCAGCAACCGTGACTTGAGATAGCACGCGGCTCTTGTGCTCCCCTACCTTCGTCAACGGCAAATCTACAAAACAGTTTATACACAAACGATCTTAGACAAACAATGGAAATGCATATCTTGAACTGCATAATCCCCTTCCAAACCACGTTTGCACCAGCTTTGTAAACACAAGAAAACAAAGATGGTGAAATGGCGATCAATGTACCCTGGTTACTAGATTCAGTCAGCTCCTCTGAGAAGACAATGCCCACAGGTTCTTTCAAAGAGCTCACGGTTTCCTGCATCCAAAGCAAACGGAAATCTGTGATCAATTGCCATTCTGACCAAGAAAAATCCCAAAAAGGTGGAGCGCCATTTACCAGGGGAAGCGCATTCATCAGGTTATCTGCCTTGACGCCACGGCCCTACCACGACATTTAACCAACAATAAACAAAACCACATCAAGATCCAGAGAGAAAAACCTCAAGGATCTCAAATCCACCGACGAAAAGCCCCCAAAAACCACTCACCTGATTCGTGGTTTCTCCAGCAAAATCCCGCGTTTCTGCAGAAATGGGGCAGCAAAATCGTTAAGAGCCGTAATGCCAATAAGAAAACGCCCAAGTAGGGCTCAAATCAATCTCGAACAGATGACGCACGCAGGGGGAGGGAGCGCTTACGGATGGGGTTAAGTGCCGCGGGGAGGTGGCTAGTGTAGAGCGCGAGCGGGGAAAGCACCGTGAGGGCGAGGAGGAGCAGCAGCACCAACCTACTCCTCGTCCTCGCCATCTCGGCGCTTGGTTTTCCTTGATGAGTTTGTCTGGGCCTTGGGTTCCCTCCCCTCAGTCCCTCACACATTCCCCGTCCAATCCTGGGCAGACGAGGTGGATGCGGGTACGACTACGAGAAGACTCGATGAGCGAGGAAGGCGCCCCGGGTTCCCTTGTGGCTGCACGGGCTGCTTTTTGCAGAGGAAGACGAGGACGCCCTAGAGCTTCTTCTTCTAGGCCGGATACGATTCTTCTTGGCTAGGCAAGGAGTGCGTGCGCGCTGCCGCAGCGGACGTGAGGGGCGGCGGTGTCTAGATGCGCGGCACGGCGCGGCGCGGCGCCGCAAGGAGAGAAACCGATGGGGCGGGTGAATGAATCGGGCGGAGACGGAGAGGATCCAGCGCTCGTTTGGATTGCAAAAGTTGAAAGAAATTAGAACGGTAGCATTTTGTCTCTATTTAATAATTATTATCTAATCGTGGACTAACTAGTTTTAAAAAATTTATCTCGTGATTTATAATTAAACTGTACAATTAATTATTTTTTATGTACATTTAATGCTCCATGTATACGGCTAAAAATTGATGTAATGGAGAGAGAGCAAAAAAAAAATTTTTAAAATTTAGGAGAAATCCAAACAAAGGCCTAGAAGGGATGCGATGTGATGTGATGGGAGTCGTCGAATCCGAAAGAAAAAAGTCTAGTTTAGGTCCCTCAACTTTTACGAAAGTCTGCATGTCATCTCTGAACTCTAAAACCGAGTAAAACACATCCCTCAACTTTTAAAACCATTCATATTAATCTCTCGGTGGTTTTGCTATAGTAAAAATGGTTTTACTACAGTAATAATGGTTTTGTTTTTTTATTTATTTTGGCTAGAAAAATCATAATAAATCAAAGAAAACCATAAAATAGAAAATCTAATTTTGTTGGACTTCACATAAATAGCTCTACATGGTGAACATATAAGTTGGTATACTTTGGAACAAAGTTTTTACTGTATAATTTATTTTTATCACATAAATGCACAGATCTAAAAAGTACAATAAAAATTTTGTATCAAAGTATATTATATTATATATTCACTATATAGATCTACTTATATGGAGTCCAACAAAATTGGATTTTCTATTTTATAATTTTTCTAGGATTTACTATAATTTTTCAAAGATTCAACCAAAATTTTAAAAAAATACAAAACCACTTACTGTAGCAAACCACTGTTAAAAACCGCTGAGGGATGTAATATGAATGGTTTTAAAAGTTAAGGGATGTGTTTTGTTCGGTTTTAGAGTTTATAGGTGGCATACAGACTTTCATGAAAATTGAGGGCTCTAAAGTAGACTTTTCAATCCGAAATCGTTATTTGGCGTGGACCTTAAAATCAGACAGACTTAAGGCCTGTTTGGTTCATACTCAAACTTGCCACACCTTATTTTCGGCAAACTTTGGCAGCTAGAGAAATTTTGGCAAGAAAAAACGGCGTCGCACTTATGGTAAAGTTTGGCAAGAAAATGAGTCTATAACATATGGAGGCAGAGTGCTAAGAAAGTATAACACGCCATAGTTGTGGCAGTGAACCAAACTGCTAGAAAAATTATGGCGTGACATGGCTTGAACATGAATCAAACAGGTCTTTAGGCCCGCTCGGCCCGGCCTGCAACTCGCCGCCGGCTTTGCAGTCTTGCTTGCAGTTGCAGAACAACGAAGGCCAATCATCAGACGGGGATCCCCACACCAATAGATCTCTTCCGCGTCACATCGCGCGCCAATGCCATCCGCCGACGCCGACGACGCGATGCCGATGCCGGCGCAGGCGCCGGCGCCGGTGCCGCAGACAAGGGCCGTCATCTCGCACGTCATCTTCGACATGGACGGCCTCCTCCTCGGTATCTTTTCTACCTCCCCTTCTCCGTTTGCTTCCCTTCACTGTTTCTTGGCCAACAGATGCTGATGGGCGCCGGCTGATGTTCTTCTCCCAATCTCACGATGGTTTCTCCATTGCGTGCGGGTGCAGATACGGAGGGGTTCTACACGACGGTGCAGGAGAAGATCCTGGCGAGGTACGGCAAGGTGTTTGACTGGTCCGTGAAGGCCAAGATGATGGGCAAGACCACGGCCGAGTCCACGCGCATCTTGTTTGAGGAGTCCGGCCTCGCCGGCCTGCTCACGCCGGAGCAGTTCCTCGAGGAGCGAGAGACCATGCTCAAGATGCTCTTGCCCACCTGCGTTGCCATGCCAGGTCAGCAAGATGGTCTCTGCTTCTGCGACAACTACATCACCATTTTGACATGATTGATTGGCTGAGTACACTGTCATGGTAATTTGTTTTGTATGTACAAATTGTTGTAGAAAAATGACATCTAAAAAAAAGAGAGAAACGTCATGCATTGCAGAAGTACGATTTATTTTAAAAAAATTTGTAGTGTCAAAATACCACCACTTAGTACTGTCCTAGAGCGGTATGGTAGAGCCACGTTTCTACTTTATTTACTATTGTTCATACTCGTTGGTGTCATTTTCTGGGCACACTGGAATTTCTACATGGGGTGTTTACACTACCAGTTAAGTAGGAGTACAAACCAATTTGTTTGCACTACTGATTTTTTTTAGTTAAAAAGTTGAATTGCCTTCTGGCTGCTTGTTATTCAAGGCGTGAGAGTGTCCCTAAGTGTGTAGCATGGTGAATTAGATATGTATATATAGGTTTGTTTACACTGCCTGTGCCTGATAGATCAATTGTTTCTTGCAGGTGTGCAACGCTTGATCCATCTTCTCCATACAAATGGAGTACCGATAGCTGTTGCAACAGGGTAATTTCTTGGTGTGTTATGATCCATTTAGTCTTAATTTTCAGCAGTCCTTTCTTGATTGCTCCTACTGCTTTTTACTTTACAAATTAGAATCCCATTAGTGATTGTGTTTGCTGTGCCTTTACAGAACACATAAACATCACTTTGCACTGAAGACACAAAACCACCAGGACATATTTTCCCTGATGCATCATATTGTCACAGGGGATGATCCAGAAGTGAAGGCGGGCAAGCCATGTCCTGATATTTTCCTTGCTGCTGTGAAGAGATTTGAGGTATTGGAACGACCATATAGGAACAAATGTAATTGCTACTTCCTGTTAGAAAACTGCAACCTTTCTCCCCTGATGCCATCTCATTATCTTCAGGGTAATGTACAACCCAGTAATTGCTTGGTATTTGAAGATGCACCGTTGGGTGTGGCAGCAGCCAAAACTTCAGGAATGTAAGTGATTTTTGTGTTGGCTTATTTTGTCACCCTTTGATAGCAAACTTATATCTTTTCGTAGGCACGTGGTGATGGTACCAGATTCAAGGCTAGATGTTTCACATCACAAAGGAGCTGATCAAGTTCTCACTTCACTATTGGAATTCAATCCTAGCGAATGGGGCCTGCCACCTTTTATGGATTAGATTATTTTCAGAGACATCAAATATGTTTCACAGGCTGTTGTCAAAAAAAATATGTTTCACAGACACACAGGTCCTACAACCACACACAATACACGTCCTAAAATTCATATTCATATTAGAGAAGTGTTTATGTTGCATATAGTTAGAAATTTGAACAGAAAGAAAAGGAACACTCCTGGTTCTGCCTAGTAATATACTGGTGTAACTAGACATTTGTGCTGCTATTGCAGTTTACATTATTTTTAAGAATCATCCTTCATATATAGATTTTATTAACAGAAATTGCAATTGATGTTGGAACTAGTGGCAACATTTTGAATTTCCTATCTGCTTGTCAGAAAATATTATGACTCCCCATAGGTAGATATTTCCATTGCTGAAATTTACTATACTTATGTGGTCATCATTCTAATATGGTTCTGTTTATGTACTATGAAATAACTGCTTAGAGATTTCTGTATTTGTTTAAGTTAAAGGAAATGCTTAGTGCCTGTTTGTTGAGGCGTGAGCAATGCTCCTTTCATCTTTTGGATGAGTATGGAACATATCAATCTATCATTGTTTTAGGAATGATGAAAAGTCAAGATATAGAAGAACAGGCTTAGCCATCAGAAGGGTTCTCATCTGGTGTGTTAGATGAGGATTGAACATATCAATCTACCATGTTGGATGCTCAATGTAAGAGGAATCTGAACCCGTACTCAGGAATAAAACAGGGTGTATGGTCTGACCTCGAAAAGCTAATTTAACTATAAACGCAACATGACTCATGGTAATATATGTTGATGACATCATTGTCACGGGTTCTTCAACAGCAGCTATCACATCTCTTCTTGTTGATCCTACGCTGTCTAGCTTGCATACGCGGATACGCCAGGTTTGTAATCTCCTCCTTGACCTTGCCATCCTTGACAACTACGAGGAACTAGAGCGGCACCTGGAGGATCCATTTAAGATCCCAAAGAGTTATGCGCTCCTCATGGCCAAGAGGACCTGTGCTTTCCACAGCACGTAGCTCACCCGTGAAACTCGATTGATCTTGCATTGCACCCATTAGAAAATGCCAACTCACTCTCTAGAATATGTTTTGTCTTGCAAATGCATGAGATGGGACGTAGAAATAGGGGGTCTCACCTGACAAGTACTGTATTGCTAGTGTGTCTTACTGAATTCCGCAAGTTCATTGTTAGTATGTCTCGTTGAATTCCACAAGTTCATTAAGGACACCTACGGTGTATAGACACGGAGTCGTTTCCTTGAGCCGGTCCTACCGTGATTAGAGTACACTACCTGTTCTTTCTTTCCAAATGTATAGACATTCTGAATCCTCCTATGACCCGAGCAACAAGAGGGAGACAAGAGAGGAAAATGGACACGATATAGAACTTACTGTGGACGCTCTAACAACTCATGGACCAAGAATTGGTTTCTTTGATGTTATTAGGTCTTGGTGTGTCACAAACAATTAGGAACTGACTGAGATCCAAACGTGCCCGTGGGATCAACAAGTACTTGAGCCTATATTTTTCTCCGCAGCCGGTAGTTGCACTGCATCTCGGAGACGGAGAAGACAAAGCATGTGCCCCACCCCCAGTCGCCGCCGGATCAAAAGAGAAGACATCCCCCATCCATATGCTACCACCACCGTCCTATGTAAAAAAGAACCTTCCTCCATCATGCGCTTATTCCCCGGCTGAAGCTCCCTTCTCCAATCTCCGCTCCGCAGTCAAAAAAGTCCAATTCCTTGCCCCTTACAAAAGCCTCACCAATCCATCCATTGTCCTGGTCCATCCCACTCCACCACGCGCTTGCTAACGACTAGCCGCCGGCCGGCCTCTCCCCCCGCTCCGGTCGATCCCCTTTCGTCTCCTGAGCCCGACCGACCAGGATCAGCCATGGCCATGGAGCCGCCGGCCGGCGCCTCGCAGCCGCCCCCGCCGCCAGGCTTCTTCACGTTCCTGAAGCACGGCGCCGTCCTCCCGGCCAAGAACGGCGCGCTCTTCGTCCCGCTGCTGGTCCTCACGGCGGCCCTCGCGGCGGCGCTGCTCCTCGGCAACGCGCTCTCCGTGCAGCCGCTGGCCGCCGCGGTGCTGCTGGACGCGGACGCGCTCAGCCGCGTGGACCCGGCCACCGCCGCGTACCGGGACCTCGTCAGGTCCCTCCAGTCCGACCTCCGGCGCCTGCTGCTCGCCGTCGGCGCGTGCCTCCTCGGCGCCGTGCTGGCCGGGTCCGCCATCAAGATCGCCACCGTCTTCGCCGCCGTCGCGGCCTTCTCCGCCGCCAACGGCCGCGCCACCGTGGGCGCCGCGCTCGGCGCCGCGAAAGGCAACCTCTGGGGCCCCGTCCTGACCGTCGCGTTTGGGTACGTGCTCGAGCTGGCCTGCGCCGCCGCCATCGTGGCGCTGGGCGTGCTCGCGGTCGTGCTGCTCGACTACTCGCTCCTGCTCCTCTTCCTCGACGTGCTGGCGGCGCTCCTGGCCGCGCTCTTCCTCGTCTACCTCACCGTCGTCTGCGCCGTGGCCGTGGCCGTGTCAGCCGCGGAGCCCGGGCAGCGCGGGGCCGGCGCGGTGTCCCGCGCGTGGCGCCTGATGCGCGGCCGGGGCGCGCAGGCCGTGGTCTACGTCGTGGCCACGTGCGCGCTCGGCGCCGCGGTGTCGCCCGTGTACACGCTCGCGCTCGGCTGGTGGCCGCGCCGCGCCGCCGCCGGGGTGGCCGCGGGCGTCGCCTACGTGCTGCTGCTGGGCGCCGTGGAGGTGTTCTCCGTCGCCGCCGTCACGGCATACTACTTCGAGTGCAGGGAGAGCGTGGAGGAGGTGGAGGAGATCATGGCGGGCCATCGCTACATCAAGCTGCCCAGTGGGGATGCGGGGACGAAGCCGCCAACATCTGATCTGACCAAATCAAACTCTTTTCTTTTTCGTGTGGGTGGAGAATTCTTTCAACGACTTGTATTGTATCTGGTGGTGGTGGTACTGATGTTAGTACTATTGGTACTCTGTGTGTGGGGGTAATTAATTGGTGAAAATGTAGAACCAGAATACAGCACATGAATTGACAAATCACACTGTAGATTGCATTTCCTGGTGTCATACTGCTGTTTGCTTCAGCGGCTTATTAGACGTTGCAACAGTTTTTTTTCCCACACCAAATTAACCGTTTTGACCTATCAACCGTCTTATAAGTCCAGTCAAACAAACTCGTTCTCTGAATATTGGGACGAGTATACGGCAAAATCATCCATTTCTATGAGCTATAATCGGCAATAGAGAGCCAACACTCAAAAACATGGGGCAGCTATAGTGCAAATAGATACCCTGCAAGTTGCTGATGATGAGTGATGCCATTGATGGAGCTGTGGATTTAGGCAGGGCAATAAAGAAAGTCGCTGGCTAGCAGTTTCTTTCTTGTCACACCACACCAAAATACAACGGCATGATCATATATCAACTCAAATCACTTTCGGAAAAGCATTGCGAAATCGCGCGGAAAAGGTTCTACAGTACTACGTTTGATTCTTTCTTCACGGGAACGCGCTGCGAATATGCATCAGGACTACGCTACCGGCACGGCAGCCGGAAAAGAATGCGATTCGACGGACCGCTGGAAAAGCATAGCATGTCGTTTTCAGTTTCAGAGACTGTCAAAATAAGGCGGCCGGTTTTACATGCCCCTGCCGTGGAATGGAATAGTCCCCTTCCCCGTGGAGGAGCAAAGGATGAACATGATTCCACTATCCATGGGTCGCTATCAGGTAAGACGATGAGAGTCCACAGCTGGCTCAACTCCGACCTGTATTTCGCCAATCAGATCACTTTGATGACAGTACTTCTCCACCTTGAACCAACTTTTACTCAAAGTTAAAGGTACCTCAGAAAAATAACCCGGCCGAACCCGTGTCCACTAGCGCCGGATACATAATAGGTTTTTTTTTGTAATCAGAAGTTGAGGTAATTACAAGAATAATGACAAGATCTTACATACTGAAAGAAGAGACGTTGCAATTTGCAGGGAAATTTTTGCCTGTACTTTAATGTATTCATGAGTTCTATTTCAAATGAACAAAAAAACAAATCTGGGGTACAGGCAAAATTTTCTGGCATGAAAAGGCCAGGCTTCGTCGATCTGCTACAGATATTTCATGGTCCAAATAATAGAAAATTCTGCTCACGGATAAATCTCTAGTACTCGTGTCATGTGCGACGGCATAGTTTACTTTCAATGGGGCACCGTAGCTCTCATCCTTGTACTTAATCAATAACCAAGTTTTTGAAAAACTAAAAGTTTACGCAACACTGCAAACAGTGGAATGCCCATATAGAAGTCGGAATGTCAGATGGTTAGAATCTCTCCCACATGAAAAACCATTGACCTCTCTCCAATCATGCCTTGCAAGCTCTTACCCCACACGTTTCTTGCACACGTAGCAAAAAATACAAGATAAGAGATCTTCGGCATTATTATCTAAGAATCATACATGATTCAGATCGGACGTAGTAATTGCCGACTGGGCACAATCACATGCCCATACAGGGAAGACCCCTTCTTTTTTCTGTAGCAATTGCTAACTGAACAATTGGTTATATATCATATATTGACATCATGAAGCATATGCCGCAATGAATAATAGTCACACACACAAAAAAAAACATGGCCAAGTAGTTACAGAAAAGTTTCACACCCTATGAATATAACTATATGATTTTTTTTTAATAAATAAAATATCCAGCAGAAGGGCCTTCTATCTACCACCAACGGACTGGTCATCAGATGTTTTACCTGCTATGCTGTGGATTCTCCAGGCGTTTTGCATGCTAAAACCAAATCTTTACATTAACAGGACACACGAACACGGTCAAATAGCACTAACCTTACAAGAAAGCATGGTTTCATGTGGTATCTAACTTGCTTCTCATCTCATGGTCCAGAGTTGTTCTTGCTGATCTTATAGTCCAAATTCATTCCTCTTCTCAAATAAATTACTATCACATAATCCATGATGTCAATTGCATCAAATGTATTTGGTACAAAAAATGATCAATATATAAGACAAACAGTACATGTTAAGAGGAACCAAAACTCCGCACTATACTCCTCTGTATAACAAAAAATAATGGACCACAGAAATAGAATTCACACTGCTATCTGACCTTCTTCAATAACTGTACCTTCTCAAACGCTGGACTGGCATAGCTCTTCTCCACCTCCCAGGCATGATGAGACATCATGTTGAATGACGATTTTACCCCCTTCTCATCAGAGACCTCCCTTGAAAAAGGGATCCGAACAGCAAAGACACCTTCCCCAGAATGAACATGGAAAATCAAAACCTAGCCTGTCAACCCATATTATCTTCACATCTGCCACCTGTCACCACAGGACAATATGAATTCCTGAGGTGCAAATCTGACTACAGACATGCACTCTGTTTGGGACAATAACTTTGTTCAAAATTGAACTCCTCAGTGAGCAGCACCTCTACTTCTAAGCATATTTTGAACTTTGTTCAAAATTGAACCAAATGCCAAGTATTTGGATCCTAATCCCCTCTATCCAAAACATGCCCTTTGATGCCAGGACAATATGAATTCTCATAGGAGAGCATCAGGGATTATTTTGACCTGTTGATAATAGCCAGTCATTCAACTTTCGGATTGAAAAGTACATACATTTCACATCAGCCTAAAAGGTGGATTCTAAACAAGCACTTCCATTCCTTGGATCTATTCTAACCAAGGGGCAAAACAATACCAAATTATCTATTTTCGACCCACCATTGGAATATTTTACTCAAAATGAAGTAATATGATTATATAGTTCATAAGTAATACAAAGACCAAAAAAATGAACTTCATTGTTTTACCATAAGATACCTATCAAAAAGCAGAAAGCATTCACTGGTTTCGCAAAATGTATCTTGCAAGAAATAAAGTAGGAAAATTAATGAGATCAGTACCTGTAAATCTGATTCGACATATATGCTGTATATCCTATGGACGTCTTCAGCATTTTTGCTGTTAAATTCCTCCACGATGTTTTCAGCAAAATTGCGTAGAGGATCAGGTTCTGCACTGGTGTACTCTGATGGAACTACCCACATGCCATCCTGAATGGACAGAATAAATCACTAGGCAGCAGATTTGCATAGTTTAGAGAATCATCAGTGCCAAACAATCCTAAATGCTAAGAGGATAGAAGGTAAAGTGTGGAAGCATTTTATTGCAGCATATTGCAGAGAAAAATAATAAGTGTCAGGCTCTTTGACTTGAATAATCTCCAAGGGTCAAGAGAAAATTTGAGTAATCCATACTACTTATAAAGTTTCAATTTGGCAAATTAGGAAGATCATGACCATCCATTGTTGTCGCTCATTCTACAAATATAGAATATTTATGATTCTAATCCCCTCTTTTAATCTTTTAATATAATAGTGCCAAAGTAATATGCAGTTACCATTGGTTAATTAGTAATTACAAGATAGTTATGTTGTCTGGAAAATATTTTCAGGAATTGTTATGAATAATAAACTGTGACAAATTCGGCCAAAAAAGCCCATTGGGTGCAAGGTGAGCCTAGGGCTTATGGCTAACCAATCAGCAACAATTGAAACTAAGTCCATGGATAGCCACGAGTGTTGGGAAATGAGAGCACATATAACTGTTGTAAATGAAGAAAATTAGGGGGTTTTTTTTCCTTCAGACAAATGGAGAGCTGCGTTTCATTTCATCAATTTTCATTAGTGCTAGAATAAGAAAAGTTTACAATTGTACAAAAAGTCAAAACAACAAAACCCAACTCAAGAAAAGGTATGTTCTACTTCCTTCCATGTGCACACCTAACACCCTAAACACAAAACCACTAAAACTTTCTTTTGCCACCTAGGCTGGAGCAAAAAAGACACAACCAGAACATGACCAAAGATCCCTTGAAAAAAAATAAAAACAAAACCTTGGGGCAGCAAAGTTTAGGGTTTAGGGTGGAAACCAAGTGATTTCATAGTCAAATGATAAACAATCTACTCCAGTACGGGGAGTACTAAAATAAGAGCTCTGAGTTTCACTTATTTATGATACAAAAAACAAAAAACTAATTTAAAGAGACTAAAAAAATTGAACAAAAGTGTATGTTCTACCTCATTGAAATCTTCCATGTGCAAGATCCGATCAACAGATATTAAATACAAAAGATCTTGATCGATCTCTTCCCCAAATTTCTTTTGCCACCTAGTAGAAAGCTTCTGCATAATTTAACAAGGCACAATACAAAGTATTGGTCCAACCATGCTCAAACCACCCAATAGTTTGATTAAAAAAAATAAAACCCATCAAAACCAAACATGTGAAGTTGTGGTGGCTCAGAGCCTCAGACTGAAATACCTAGAAAAAAAAAAATTAAAAAAAAGATAGTTCATTTAAAATATCATATATTAGGACATGCCTAAGGTGGACTGTGGACACACTGCCATTATACAAACTGGCTAATTCACAACAAAATTCATGTCTTTAGCAAAATGCAACACGCTAATAATTTTACCTTCAACACAGACTCATCACTAGGCTTAGTTAAAGGCACCAAGCATAGTACATTGTGGTGTCCTAGCCCCACTCTGTTGAAACTGCAGCCACCAAAAGGTAAAAGGAATGGTAAGCATATAAATAAAAGAACCACACTGCTACCAGTGAAGGCACTTATTTCATACAAAAGAGAAGCATGAGAATTCAAATATTTTTGGCAAAGTAGTTCCATTATAACACTAATCAACCTTCTTAATGAAACATGTTTTGCAAAGTCAAACAGTAAATAAGTGGCAAAGTTCCATTTTTTTTGCATGATTTTCTTAACACCCTTACTATGTAATTTGTCCAACATAAAAAAATTACAAATACTAATTCCCACATCACATAGTTAGGCAGCTTCTATCGATGTGGATTGCATACTGAAAACTGAAATGCAAGCTATTTCTTTCGGTCAAAAAAAAAAATGCAAGCTATTTCATATAACTCTAGAATCGGTAAGCATTTCGCATAGTAACCTCAACATGGAACGTCACATCAAGAAGATGAAAAAGGAAAACTGAATCTTTCCCGGGCTTGACACTACCTTAGCACAGGAATTGTATCTTAGAACCCCTAAAACTCAATCTTTATGAGGAGGCGGACAGCGTCCCCTCACCTCGACGTGGAAGCTGGACGGCGCATCGGGCGCGGCGACCCCCGCGGCAGCCAGGCAGAGCGCCGGCGCACCGGCAGCATCTGCGACGAAGCGCGCGCCGACGCCAAGAGGCCAGCCGTCGGGACCCACCACGGAGAGCGTCCCAGACGCGGCAAGCTCCACGACCGTCCGCGCTACCTCCGCCGCCGACGGTCGCACCCGCGCCGCGGACACCGGTGCCGCTGCGGCCGCCGACGCCGCGGCTACCACCATCCGAAGCCCGTGCCCCGCCGTCGCAGAGGAAACGGAGCGCAGGGAAGCCGGCTTCTTTGTGAAGAGGGTGGCCGGGGAGGGGAGCCGCGATGAGAGGAGGGAAGGCGAAGACGACGACATGGCCAAAAAATGGAGGTTCAGATTTGGTGGGGGATTTTGAGGGGTGAGACTGAGTAGATAGGCGTCCCACAGTCTACGGTCAAATGCGCTGCCTCCCTCCGTCCTTTTTTTATTTATCGGTTTAAACATTAAAAAATAAAATGTACAATATTTATATCTCCAAATAATTTTATTAAAAAACTAAATCCAAAGATTTTTCCGATGATATTAATTATGATACTAATCAATAATATTTATTATTTATTAAAATTGCCGGTGTTGTGTCTCGCAATTTCATCAAAAGGGTACTATGCATCTTCTTGTCATCATTTATTTACTAAAGCTCTATTTAGATTCATTAGCGGCTACTAAGTTAGCTAGCTAAAAATACTTCTAACACGAAAAACTAGAACAATTTCTATATTAATTAATTAAAGTGCCAACTAAGTAAAATAATAATATGATATTGGAATTAGAAGAAAGAAAGGAGGAAATAGTATCTTGATAAAAAATTATGTCTAATGAAGAAAAAAATGTGATTGAACAAAAAATATTTTTTTTTAAAAAAACCAACTATTAAAAATATGGTTTCTATATGTAATGTGACTATGTACATTATTTATAAAAATTATGTTTGAATACTAATTAGAATGACTAAAAGTGAACTAATTTCAAAACTAATTGCATAAGCGGTGACTAAATAACACAAAAAGTATATTGATCTTAATTAGCCTACGTTTGCTTAGCACCATATGAGCTAATCATGCCCTAATTAAGATTAGATTTATCTTATCAGTTAGTCATCACTTATGCAATTAGTTTTGATAGTAATGTTTGATCTTTCTAATTTGTCTTTAAACATAGTGTTAATTTTTAGTAGCTGGGATCCAAATGGGAGCTGATAATTAGCTAGATTATTATTTAGTTCTGTTCAGATTAGGAACTAATTATTAGTAGCTAACTATTAGCTTCATGGATTCAAATAGGGTGTAAGATCTTCCCGATGGATCTGTAAATTTGCACATTTGCACAATATCTTCAATGCACATGTGACTTTGTTTATTTTAAAACATGCTTTAAGCAGTAATTAAGCAACCCAGAGAGTGCTTGGGAGGCAAAAAAATTTAAAAATAAAAACAAAAACAAAAAATATATAAATAGTGTACACTTAATGGAATATTATTACAATTTTATAATACAAGGAAACAACTCAATGGTCCAAAAAAGAACAATTAAACTCTAAAGTTAAAGAAACCGTCTTTGTTTTCAGGGAACTCTTTAGAAAGATAATCACTCTTTTTTTGGAGAATTATACAGTACAACACAGACGCTCACAACACGCACGCATACTCATCCCTATGAAAATGAATCGGTAGATCTCAAGATTCACAACACGCACGCATACTCATCCCTATGAAAACAGATCTCGAGATTTGATCCTCATCCCTATGAAACTGAATCGGTAGTCTCGAGTAGAAGTCACCACTAAACCTCGTCAAGCTCTCTTTTTTTTCGAGAATTACAACACGCACGTATAGAAAAATCTCAGAAAAAATCCCACCGAATTTGATCCCATAGTGCTTCACCTGCACCTCCACAGGCCCATTCGTAACACTCTCTTTTTTCTGAATATAAAAGTCATGCTCTAGGGCTAGAGTATACTGCCAACTAGAAAAGATCATGTAGTTTTTAATACAAGACCGGAGAAGCTCAAACATGTAGCCATCAAACTTCTAAGGCAGTAAAGCTACATGACTAAATCAAATGGGTGACAACTGACAAATGAAAGAAGCTTTTGTACTAGAGTGCAACTGCTTAGGGTTGACAGAAGTTCCAGTTGGAGCCAAATGTCGCCTTGGTGAAGTTCTCACCTTTGGGGGAGGTGTTTCAAGAAGGGAAATGAGTCAATTTTGTGAAGTTGGGTTCTAAGTGGGCCAAGTAATTGGTTTTTGAGGTTAGTGTGGTGTTTTCTAGAAAAACCTTTTAGCCATGTGCTTTTGTGGACTTGTTGGGAAGGTGTTGTGTACTTAGATATTGTAAACGGTTAGTCTTTGTTAATGCTATAAGATCAGGGCTTTGGCCTAGAACTCTAAAGAAAATAAGACAACATGAATTCTATTAGAATTAAGAACAGTTCACACTAAGGAACAAAAATCTAGTCTAGATAAAAACTATTTCACCTGCTTGCTCCAATGCACATACGACTAAAAAGATCACACTAAGGAGTTGTTAGGACGATATTGGCAAGGGTTTGCGCTAAGAGAGGGATACTTAAGCGCGAAAAGCTAAACCTATCACTAAGCACACTCTAGCATTCAATTCTGGTTGTCACAAAATAAATTTCCACACACCAATGCAAGAAGCAAGGCAAAAGCCTAAGACATCAAAGCAATGCAAGAATGTAAAACAAACAAAAACAAGTTTTCCCCCATGCTATCGGGTTGTTGCCCTAACATCTTAATCCAAATTGGAGTTCCAAAGAGTCATGAAGACCCAATTTTGTTCGCTTGAGTTACAAATCCTTGTGCCATGGTGCGGCTAGTGGTGAAGATCCACCGGTGAAGAGCCAAGCTAGTTATATGTTCATTTTCATCACTTGAGTCATTCAGATCGGTTGTCCATTCTTCTTACTCTTCTTTTTTGTTTCCCCCTTTTCTTCTTCCTCATCAATTTTCTCCTTTTCCCATTGCCCTTATTATTTTCCCTTCCCCTTGTTGGGATAAGGACAATCGTAAGACATGTGACCATATTGTTCACCACAATTTTGGCATCTTTCTTTGTCCTTCCACCTCAACTTGAACTTGTTATTCTCAAACATAGTTGAATACT
The DNA here is from genome assembly GCA_015844335.1 of Chrysopogon serrulatus. Lineage (NCBI taxonomy): Eukaryota > Viridiplantae > Streptophyta > Magnoliopsida > Poales > Poaceae > Chrysopogon > Chrysopogon serrulatus. Next base: position 19,860 of record JADLZL010007581.1, on the reverse strand, counting down.
TTCTTTGCAAGTCTTGAGAGCAAATGGCGGGTCTTCTTCATCAAGAGAACACACATTTTCCCAACGATCAAAAGGGAATATGTCAAAATATGCCTCATTGGATGATCCGTTGGATGACAAAGTCACCACCATATCATATCATATCATTAGTCAAGTGACTTGGCTAAGTCGACACACAATTGAGACACATTATCGTTGGATGATCCATTAGGGGTCACGGAGTCACCATGCAATGAACACCAGTAATTTGGCCGCTTGACACAATTGAGGCTAGCTGGCTAGGCCTCACCTTTTAGCTAAGTGTAAATTTAGTTTCCTAAGTTCCCTACATAGATTTAGTTTCCTATTATGCAACCCAATCTTTTAGCAGAAGTGTAAATCTAGTTTCCTTAAATACTGTTGAGAACATGCAAAATCTCCCATTTTACTTAGGTTTAACACCTACTTGTATCACTAAAAAAACATCAATGGTAGACGCAAGGCAAATACAGAGTAGTACTGTTTTTCAGGGAAGTCTTTCACTGATTGGCAACAAAATACATCGAACTCAGCAGGCCCACCATTTGGCCACAGTACTCACTTGTCTGCGGACTCTTGTAGACATGTTCTTCATAGTTCATATTACCATAGGATTTTGCACCACTTATGTTGATCCAGTCTCCAAAGTGCTTGGCATGGGGAGCTTGTCCTCGAACAGCGTAGGAGAACTGCACATCATTTCATTAAGATAAAAGAAAGATACATGGGTCAAAGACCCAACACAACACACACCACACCTAGACTAGATTACAGACTCGCCACACAAAGGATAGAAACAACCAAAAGCTCCTAAGCCCTAAGCTCCAGCAGGCAACAACCTGAACACAAGCTCTTGGAGTTTGGAATCCCCAGCCGAGCACCAGAGCCAACCCGCCAAACTAATGGCCCTAAGGACCCCCTGAATATTTGGCCTCTTATTATCGAAGACACAAGAGTTGTGATGCTTCCAGATCTCCCTAAGCTACTAGAGTTATCAAGGAGTTTAGGCCTTTCTGCACATCTTTTGGCACTGCTGCAGCTGACCTCTTCCACCATCCAAAGAAACGGGAGCTTGTCATGGATTATAAAATGACTGCATAGAGGTACATCAGAACAATCCTTTCATCGACCTAGTTGCTGCGTTGCCTGTTCCAGTCTGTCCGTCAAAAAAAACTGCACAGCTGCAGTCAGAAGTGTTATATGTATGGCTAGTGAGTCCCTAATGCACCTGCCTCCTATATGCAGAAGTTCTGCCATCTTTGAGCTTCAAACATACCCATGCATCTAGTTTCAAATAATCTTGGTCCAGTCTGCAGTTAGATTATGTTATAATTCAGCTCATCATAAACATTATCAACACAGGAGTTGTATATATTGGAGAATATACTTAACCCTAGCTCCCTATATATTCCATGTAGGTTCTTGGGATCCAAGTGCATTGCAACAAAGGAGTTGAAGAGGACACCATCCTGAGGCAGCACACAAAACAGTACCTATGCCTTGATCTTGTACATAGCTTAAGTAGTTTTCTTGTTACTGCCAACATCTTCTAGAATAATGACATCTACTCTACTACTTGAGATTTCAAGTGAAAGAATGACATCTATTGTACTACTTGAGACTTCAAGTGAAAGAAGAGAAACATTACTGATGAGCATTAAGCAGAAATACTGAATATAGCACAGTCCAATCAATTACAGGTGCTGCTATTTTCTGCAACGGATCATCAACTACTTGACGCTCTTTGTGAGCGTATGACATACTTCCTTTGTGCTGAAGGCACCTACATTATCCATGAGGGAGACCCTGTGAAGGTGATGCTATCCGTAGTTCATGGGAAGCAAGAGAGCAGCACAAAAGATGGTGGCAGGACGGGTTTCTTCAATTCTATCATCTTAAAACCAGATGAATTATGTGGGATGGGCACTACTTCCCTGTTTGGGTGACAGCTATCTGTCATCAACAAGGACTATGAAAAGTGAAAACAATCACAGAGCTTGAGGCATTCTCCCTACAAGCCGATGACCTGAAGTTTGTGGTCAACACATTCAGAATGATGCATTCCAAGCAACTGAAGCACATATTCTGGTTCTACTCGCACCAAAGGAAAAAATGGCGAGCCTGTCTCTTCCAGTCCACATGGAGGCAGTGCAGAAATCGACAGAAGATGGCAGAAAGCGGCATGAGTAGTAAGTGGAAGTCATTTCTCTCATTGATTGATAACCATTCCACTGAAGCAAGATGTCAGAATATTGATAGTTCTTCCAGTTCTATATTGTTGGAAGTAGAATTTCCTGTCTCAAAGATTGCCACAATCTTCGCAAAAGCAGAGAAAGACCGCCCTGAGGAGCTGGTTTCTCCATGGGTAATAGCCCAAATTAGCATAGCACATCATATGGCCAACCAATTCGGGGCTGTATAGCAGCACGTCGGCTTACAATGCTTCATTCCTTGGAAGCGTTAGGTTCGCACCTTGGAAGCGCATTCGGACAGCTGATCATGTTGCAAGTGCGGGCTTCCTCATAAGGCGGCGTGTCCGCTTTATGATCAGGCAGAGGAAAATGTCCAGCACATCCTCATCTCTTGTGTGTTTGCTCAGCAAGCTTGGGCTTCAATTTTGCAGACCTGCTAGCTTTTGCTCTTCAGGGAATGAACAATCGTTTCTCCAGTTGGTGATGGTGTACTATAAAGGCTGTTGTCAGAGTTGAGTGCGAAGGCCTTAATACCCTTATCATCCTAATGACTTGGGAAATATGGAAGCACCGAAATGCTTGTGTGTTTGAGGTGAAGGCCTAACAAAGAGGTGCTCCTTCATTCGGTTTCCAATGAGGGTGCCCTGTGGTGCTTGGCATGACAGCGCATTGCATAGGCTTGACACTTTATATTGCTTTCATTTATTTTATTACTTTGATGCAAAAATCTTGTGCTGCTGGTGAATATATAGGGATATAGGGAGCTAGGGTTAAGTATATGATATATTTTTATGTGAGGAAAGAGCATAAGGACATAGTTGCTATTGTTAGGCATTAGCAAACTTGAATTCCAGACACATTATTTTGGACATTGACACAATCTACAAGGTACCATTATTGCTGCTATCATAAATATAATATGTTCATTAGATATAAACGGAAGATGTATAGTATATGGATCTATACATCAATATCATGTGGCTGATTAAGATTTTTCACCCCTTACATATTCACAGTCAAAACTTGGCTAACCCAGATTGAAGGGTGGTGCCAAGTTGCTTCTATTGTTGTGGTATCATCTGAACCAGCATAAAGAGCAAATTTCAAAAACCTAAAACTAATTTAGCATGTGTATAAAAAAAATACAATGGCCTATTTCAAATGGACTACAATTTTGACAGTCTCAAAAAACTACAACCATGTGACCAGACGACAATGTGGTCCCACATGCCAGTCTCACGGAACAATGCTGCATGCCATGAGGATAACATGTGAGACCACATTGTCATGTCATCACAAACATGTACTAGCTAAGTCCTACTCAAGGCAGCAAATAGCAACAAAAATATGAAACTTCTGGATTAAACAAATCCTTAAAAATAGAACCTGCAAGGAAGACACGAAAGACATCTAGGCCAAGGTTCCATATGTGTAAGACAATGAAAACAAGGTTGCGCACAGTGCACATAAACAGAAGTTAGCTGTTAGCAATTAGAATGTCAACTAATCTGGATTTACCTAGTGTCCTTAGATGCTGAAACACACACCCCCCACTACCGGATTCGCGCGCTTTGCCGAAACCAACGGCAAAGCCATACAAACTCTCGGCAAATAAAATGCCGTGCGTAGCCGGCAAAAGCCTCACGGGTAACTGTAGCAACGGCAAAGGAGGTGTTTGCCGAGAGCATTTCGTCTAGCGCTCGGCAAACTATTGCCGAGAGTCGGCTGGGCAACGTCTTGGTAACAAACGGCCCAAGTGACGGGCGTTACAATTTTGCCGAGAGTCCACACCTCGGCTCTCGGCAAACATTATTAATTTTTTTTCAGCTCCATTTGCCGTGAGTTCCTACCCCCTCGGCAAATGGCAGGATTTCGTTTTTTAAATGGTGTTTGCCGAGAGCTGCATTTCACGGCCCACGGCAAAGCAACAAGGTTTTACCGAGAGCCTGCGGCCGACCCTCGGCAAAGCGTTTGGGTTTGCCGAGAGCAATGGTAAAAGCTCTCGGCAAACCTTGTTCCCAGATTTTCAAAATCCGTGGTTTGCCGAGTGCATTTACCATTGCTCTCGGCAAACCCTCTAAAAACAACCAGGGTTTTTTGCTATTTTTTGTTGTCCGATCGTTCATAATAATATCAAAACACATACACACATAATATGCAATTCATATAGACACCAACAACCACAATAAACATATATCACAGCTCACAACGTTCACAACTCACAAATAGAAGTGCATCACTAGCACAAGTCCATCACAAATGTCCGAAACAACTAAAATCCATCACAAGCACATGTCCATCACATAAAAGTGTCCGAAGATAGTACAAGTCCATCACAAGCACACGTTTATTACTACTACAAATACCGAGTGCGACGATCACCAACCTCCCCACCCAGGAGTTTCAGCATTCGATCCCGCTACCGATTCATTCTGCACAAAGTATAGCACACAAGATTGCATGTGAGTAAAGATTAGTTGGATAGGCAGTCTAGGTTGCATGTTTTGGTAGTTTGTTCTAACCTAGGTTATAGAAGCAAAGCACAAGCTTAAGCAATGAACGTTTATACTCACAGGAGGAAGTACCGAAAGGAGGGGTGCCTGAAGGAGCCGGTGGCGGAGCGAATCGACAGTGGCGGAGGTCGACCCATACTCTCACCAAGACCCTTTGCATGATTCAATGCAAATTTGAAACACTTTGCCCCCAAAGTCGACGTTATATTTCATGAAGATAAGGTGCGAGAATTTGGGTGAACTCATGGACACGGCCACAAATTATACTAACTAACACGAATATAAATTTTTCATGAATAGATTTGCATGATTCAATGCACTCGTAGTTCAAATCCGCATTTTGCGGAAAAAATTCAATAAAATGAAAATAATGGAGGAAATATAGCTAAAAATTTTAAAATTGATCCATCGTTCAACATGTTGCCACAATTCATTCAGGAAGTCAAAAGAAAAAGTTTGGGATCAAAAAGGAAAAAAAAAAACTTTGCCGAGGGTCATCGGCATAGAAACAATGTTTGTCGAGAGCTCCTTTTATGGCTCTCGGCAAAAAAATGTCGGCTGGTAGCCGCCGTCAAGCCTTCGCCGGGGAGCTTTCTTTTTTGCCGTGAGCTTTGCTCTCGGCATATAAGTGTTTGCCGAGGGTTTTTTTTTTGTGAGTTTGACTCTCGGCACATTTTAGTTTTTACCAAAGGTTGCCGTTTGCCGAGAGCTGCTCTCGGTAAAATATGTGTTTGCCGAGAGTTATTAGGGTTGCTCTCGGCAAAATATTTGGCTCTAGGCAAAATGGGCGATTCGGTAGTGCCCCCCCCCCCCAACCCACCCACCCACACACACACACACATAGGAGAGAAATATGCACAAAATAAAATTGATTTGAGTGAAATCTTCACCTTGATGCTGTCTAGACTCGACCCACACGTGTTGTCTGTACTCAGAACTCGCTTATCCTCCAGAGTACATGTGAAGAAGGGTAAGAAAGCTCCAGGTATTTTCATAAGATGACATATGTTCTATAAATTCTAAATACAGCAAACAGAAATGGAGAATGAAAGATGATAGGTTACCTGATAAATACACAGCTCAGTTCTGATTTCTGTGATCCAATTAGAGCAGACCTTGATCAGGAAATAAAATAGCACTTTGTGTCTTAGCCACTTCTTAGTTAGTGTTAATACTCTGTTGTGATACCACAAGTTTTGCTTCTTATGTTTTCATGATGAGACAGCAAAACAATACTGATAAACACCAAATATATCCTGTACAATTAATTGATGAAAAGAGGCATGCTCCTGTCAAATGTCAACTTGAATCTCTGGTGCTGCTCTTCTCAGAAATGGATCAGCAACTTCAAGATGCCATCTGGGTGACCGTGACCTCTTTCCACCATGCAGAGGGCACCTACAGTATACATGAGGGTGAGGCAGTCAAAGAAATGCTAGCAATCATTCAAGGACAACAATTAAGGTCAAGGATAGATGGTAGCAGGAGCCACTGGACAAATTAATTTAATTCCCCATACCACAATCATAAAATTTCTGCAGCAGGGAGTAGCTAAAATTAAATGCCCCATGGTTCCAGCCAACCATTATTAACGACCATCAGAATACAAGTATTAAGTGAAAGAGCTCAAGAAGTCTACCCCAAATCTGAGGCTTGAACTTTTTGTGGAAAAAACACATTCAGGATGCTGCATTCAAAGCACCTACAGTAAAAATTTTAGTTTAAGCGTACTCCCTCTGTCCTTTTTTATCTGTCGTTCTCACTTCCCAACAAGTCAAACAAACTCAACTTTGGCCAAATATATACAAGAAAATATTAATGTTTATGGTACATAATTAGTATCATTAGATAGATCATTGAACCTATTTTTATAATAAACTTATTTGGAGATACAAATATTGCTAATATTTTGTACAAACCTAGTCAAAGTTGAGAAGGTTTGACCCACACGTTTTCCATAGCGACAAATATAAAGCAACAGAGGGAGTATGTGGGAATCATTCTTCTCATTGGTTCATAGCCACATTATTGAGACATTGTATCTCAGGCTCTCAGCTTGTTCTTTCTGGCACAAGGATATATTCCAAAACTAGGTCAGGCAAAACCTTGGGCTTCAAAGGCTGAAGAACCTTCAAAGGTTATCAAGCTTGCCCAAGGATTACTAGATGCGAAAAAAACTTTCCAAAGTAATATTTATCTAATTTGAATATATAGTGAATTGGCTCTGATATATGTAATTATGCACAGACATGTGAACAAATCATAATACAGTGTTCTCGATATGATCTGCCTGTTGGAAACAAAATCACTTTGATTCTCTCTTTCAATAATACAAGTTTGTACTATACTGGTCTTATAGTTTCATACTACAAGCTCAAACACATTGCTTGATCTTCACAATCAAGACCTATCTTCTACTCTCTCCATTCCAAATTATAAGACGTTTTGGCTTTTCTAGATACATTTATTTTACGGAAAAAGTTTACTTAACCCCCTGAAGTATTGGAAGTGGTCTAACCAACCCCCCAAACTACAAAACCGGTTAAGGAGCACATTAAAATTTGGTAAACCGTCTAATCCACCCCCTGTGGCGGTTTGGGAAGGCTGTTTTGCCTACGTGGCATACAGCGTGGAGCGGTTTGGCAAGGGTGGCGCTTTGGGATGCCTTGTCGGTCTGGCTGATTGGGTTGGGGCCGGTGGGCCCCACTGTCGGAAACGCCCCCCAGAAATCGCGCCTTCCTTCCCCCCTCCCACTCGGTCCGCCCGCCTCTTTGAAAGAGAGGTCCGCGCTCCGACGAGGTTAGGGTTTGGGGGTTCGTCGCGGCTTAGGCCGCGGCTTGGTGAGGTGCTGAGTGATGGCTTCCTCAAGCATTGGTAGTTCTCGGGCGTCCGCTTCATCCAAGGTGGCGGTGGCTACGACGGGCGGGGGTCGCCGGTCTTGCGTCTGCGTCTTTGAGCCGCCCGGTGATGTGCTCTTGCAACTGAAGGCTGTAGGTGGATCTCGTGGAGCGATGGGCGGCCAGTCGCGGGTACTTCAAATGCGGGCATGGTAGGGTAAGTGCTTCTTGTTCTTGCAAATCCTTTCCTTTTGCAAATCCGATTGGAACAAGAGCTTTGTTATGAAGTTGTTGAAGTTTGCAGACAAATAGGGATTGTGGGTTTTACCAATGGCTCGACGAGGAACCATCAGAGTGGATGAAGGAGCTGTTGAGGGACTTGCGTGATACTGTGTGGAATTTGAAGAAGAAGCTGAATCGGCCAGTTGGTCTTTGAGCACAATGACAGTCAAAAAGAATGATGATGTTAGCAAGATGAATGTGTTCCTGCAGAAGGAGGTGATGAAGAAGGATGGCCAGCTGGAAGCAAAGGAGAAGGAGTTGCAGGAAAGGGTGCAGGAGCTAGAGGGCAAAGACAAGGAGGTAGAAGGACTGAAAGCAAAGCTGAAGAAGCAGAATGGATGCCAGGCCCTCTTAGTGTATTTGTTTGTGTTTGTTTTTGGTTTCTTTGTTGCCTTAGCTTGCAAGGGGAAGATGTAATGATGTGTATGTAGTAGTGATCCTGGCAATCTAGCAGTAGTAGTAGTCACTTTGGCAATGTCAGTTTCCCAAGTAATGGAAACTTCTATTTTGCTGTCTTTGTAATGTAAGGTACATGTTGATGCTAATATGGCCTCAGGTTGTGAAAACAATCAGTTTGTCAATGTCGGTTTGGGAATGTCGGTGTGTGTCAAGGTCATTGTTAAGTGCACTTTTGAAATTAACATGTGTTTCCACAGTTTGAATTACTGCACTTGTGAATTGTTTGATCACACCATGGAAATAGATAGACATATGACATAGCCATAACAGAATGATAGAAATAAAGTTGTAGCATCATTGTTCTTGCTTGAGCAGGTTCCACATGGTTTTTACACATAAGAGACCTTGTAGTATGCCCAAAAGAGTGGCTGTATCTATGCCCAAAAGACCAAGCTGTTTATATGCCCAAAAGAGTGGATGTTTCTATGCCCAAAAGAGTGGCAGGGTGTATGCCCATAAGAGTGGTAGTTTGTATGCCCTAATTCTTATATTATATATTGACAAATGTAGCAAACACTGAGCTTCCTCAGTAATTGTCCCCAAACAGCAGGTGCTGCAGCCTTCTTCCCCTTCTTGGTCCCTGGCTTCCTCCCCTTGGTGCAGGCTGGCGTCGTCCTGGCTGGCTTGGAGTAGGCTGGCGTCGTCCTGGCTGGGTTGGAGCAGGCTGGCTTGCTCGTGGCTGGCTTGGAGAAGGCTGGCTTGCTCGTGGCTGGCTGGGAGCAGGCTGGCTTGGTCCAACATGTATTTCACTTGCAGGAGCCTACATTAAACCTCATTTGCATATATTACAATCTATTGAGGATGCTATGTACGGAGACTTAAGTGGAAGATTTATTACCTTTATCTGAGATGTTTTCTTCCTCTTACTGGTTGTTGGTGCATCACATCCCTTCTCTGAATTCTTCCTCTTCTTCATAGCTGCATTTGCTTTGCTCCCTGCTTCTGGATTCTTGGGGCACCTCCTTGCATTGTGATCAGACTTGCCACATAATCTATACTTCATCTTGGCACCTACCCTGCTCAGTTTGGTTCCTTTGGGTTCTTCTCCAACCTCCCTCTTCCTTGCTGTTTTGGGCCTTCCAGGCATCTTGACAAATGCAGGGGTTCTGGCCTTGGCATGTCAGAGATGGGCCAATTTGTTGGGCCTTCAATTGGTTGGAGAACATGAGCATATGTTTTCATGTATGCATCTATACTGTAACATGGAGCTATGTAGTCATCAAGCTTCTTAGATGCCTTGTATATGCAGCTGATTGCATGACAGCAAGGTAGACCTGCAAGCTGCCAGTATCTACAAGTGCATGTGCCCTGCTCCAAATTGACAACATACTGTCTGTCTTCCTTCTCTTGTACCTCAAATCCATCTGCTCCATTCTAGAGAACAAAACAACAACCAGATCTCTCAATATTTAGCTTGAGCTTCCTGAAAATGTTTGGGCAGATGGTGCCCGCCCATCTTTCTGCCTTGCTTCTATTTTCCTAAATCCTCACCATCACTTTCTTTCTAATAGCTTCGTTCATGGAGATGACTGGATGAAATCTGGCTTCCATGATGCTGTTGTTAAAACTCTCACACATGTTGTCAACTGAATCACAGTTTGATCCCGATCCTGAAATAGGCCCTACTCGATGCTCTGGTGAAGTTGCCATCATGTCTTTAGCTCCAAAACTTCAGCTAGGTAGGCTCTATACAATTTGAATAGTTGAGGATAGGAAGCCTTTGCACACCTCCACCACTTTTTCTGCAGTTTCTTGTCGGTGTATTTCTTTCTCCAATTTGCATATATATGTCTAGCACACATTCTGTGCTCTGCATTGGGCACCAATTCCTTCACGACCTTGAGCAAGCCCCCCATAATAAGTTCAATAGCCATTTAGTCGATTGTATTTTGAATGAAAGTTACATGGGCGGATATAAGTAAGTTGGAAGCATATCTTGACCTTCCTGGCTGTCCGATATCGACACCCAATCCTCACCACCATTATTGATGTTTAAGTCCTTTTGCAAAAGTCCAAGAAACCAGGTACCATGTGTCATAGCACTTAATTGGCACTTGCTACCCATGCAATTGGATACATTTGGTTGTTTGCATCTCTTCCAATGGCACAAAGTAGGTTCCCATTGTTGGCACCTTTGAACCAAAGAACCATCTAGCCCAATGACTTTCCTACTACACTGCCAAAAAACCCTTCTTGCGGGCATCAAAAGCAGACATAAAACCTCTCAAACACCTTTACGTCCTCTATCTGCGGATCAAGGCAAACTACCACCGTGTCTTTGCCCGGGTTTGACCTTAGTAGCTCCAATTGATAGTCATAGACTTTGGTGTATTCTCCCTTCATGACATCTAGTGCCCGTTGAAGGACAAGGGATTTTGCTCTCTTGCACTTTGAAATTGACACATCGCTAGAAAATCCTTACGGACTCTAGTGCGGATCGGGGCCCGACCTTCCAAGTGGGATTGTCCTTAATTTCCTGGTAATAGTGCTTGGCTATCAAACTAGAACTCACTAATTTGTTGTCCCTCCTTGGTGCACAAGTGTGTTCATCCACAAAGATAACAACCTTCAACCATTCGGACACTGATGTAATAGAGCCATATATCATCCACTTACATTCCATGTACAAAATGCCCCGACCCGTTTCTTTTCATCCTTATCAAACCTAAGATGCCCGTGTGTCTTCAATCCATACTTCACTAAAGCCTTTTTGAACTGCTATGCGCTATCTCTAAAGCATATACCAAGAGAGAAAACTGGAATCTACGCCTTCTTGTCATACCTATTCTCTAGGCTCTTCCACCTCTCAGTCTCACCATCACTGTTTTCTCCATATGAGTACTCATCACTTGAATCAAGATAAGGACTACCAGGTTCATCTAGGTTAGGAACCTCATCTACCAAATCTTGCATCTTTATCTGACCAACTTGGCTTCCATGAATGCCAACCTTGCTTGCTTTGTTCTTCCTTTTAATCTCATGTGCATACTTCCTCATTTCTGCTGCTTCTTCATCCTCTGCAGAACTATCCTCATCTGGGGGCTGCACATAATCCTCATCTAATTCTTCATCAGAGCTGCCATCAGATTCATGCCCTTTCCCTTTATCTCCACCATCACTGCCAGCCCATACATAGTCCTCTTCATCTTCTGCAAACTCCTTAGTTGGCTGTGATGGCTTCGAAGGAGACATGTAGAATGCATGATAAGATCTGTAGTCCTTGTCTCCCATCCTTGAGGTGCCACATGAAATTCTTTGCATTGCTTGCGTTGCCATCGAATCTGATGTCTTCACTTAATCTTTGCTCCATCAACTGCTGCCATAACCTCAGCTGCATTATCATAAACTTCATCATCATCACCTGCTCAAATTTCTTGGTCATCTGCGGTCAACTCCAACCCAACCTCCTCAACATAAATATCTATCACTGAATGTACCACACCACCATCACTATGATCATCCAGCATAACCTAACATGACTCATCATCCAACAGCAGAACCAGGCCATCCCTCATTTGCATTCCAGGCTTCAGCCAAAACAGGCGCAAGATACTATCAGTGGTAAAATGATCAGTCAGATGGCCCTTTATCTCAAAAAATGACAACTTGTCTACATCAATCACACTCTCAACAAGATCACCTCCCAGATAGTGCACATGACCATTTATGGTGCGAAACCAGCCACCAAAGTGAAACCGTATGCTAATCTTCTCATCCATCCTGAAAACAACAATACAACTAACAATCAGACTCCCTAAACCAACAGCAAGACTGAACCCTAACCCCACAGAACCCTACGAACCCCAAAATATCATGAACCAGTGCAATCGACTAGTACAATACCACAAATTGTCCATCCAATCAACCTATAATCAGCTCTACCGCGAGGACAACAGACATTTCAACCCAATCGAGGGATACGAAACTTGTTCCAAAGAAAACCCTTTTCCCCCAAATGCAGTAAAACGCACAGGTCATCAGCGAACCAACACGGACAGCAGCTAGCGAAGACGCACCCGCTTCTTGTTCAGGAAGCCGATCACTCGAGCCCGCCGCCGATCATCACCGCGCCGCCCGATTCGCCGGTCAGAGGAGGACGTTCCGAGGGAGCCGGGGAACGAAAAAACGCTCGAGACAGGGAGGGGAAGGAAGGCGTATTTACGGGAGGGGCGTTTCGGCAGTGGGGGGCCCACCGTCCCAACCCAATCAGCCCGACGACAAGGCATCCCAGCGCCACCCTTGCCAAACCGTTCCACGCTGTATGCCACGTAGGCAAAACAGCCTTCCCAAACCGCCACAGGGGGTGGGTTAGACGGTTTACCAAATTTTAATGTGCTCCTTAACCGGTTTTGTAGTTTGGGGGGTTAGTTAGACCACTTCCAATACTTCAGGGGGTTAAGTAAACTTTTTCCTTTATTTTACCATGTAGACATAGTGTATATGTAAGTATATAGAAATAGCAATGTATCTAGAAAAGCCAAAACGTCTTATAATTTAGAATGGAGGAAGTGTATGTCTCAAACTCTCTTCTACACAGGAGACCTGTTGTCCCTTTTGTAGGACTTTCAGGTCAGTTACTACACTACTGCTACAGAACCAACCTGATAGTACACAGCTCAAACCCTACTTGCTAGCTATGTAACCTGCTATCACAGCTAGAAGTAAAAAATCAATTTTGCTCCATTTTCACCCCAGCGGCTTGCTTCTTGCAGTGGTAGACTTCAATTTGACTCACTCAACTAACAACTAGCTAGTACAGGAAACTTCAGATCTGCTGTCTTCATGTAGCTCTCATCCAGAAGCCATCTAGGCTTATACAAGCATGTTTAACGCTAATATATGCCAATATGACGAGTAATCCTAACACTGCCAAATCCAGAACACAGCTCAAGCCAGGCTTAAGATAGAAAAGAAAAGCTAAGATGAACAACCCATGAACAGGTCCACAGCCACTTCTCAAATAGCATTCAAACTTTTAGAAAGGGGAAAAAAAAAAACAGAATGGTCAGTCACTTTTCTCTGTAGATATGACTAAGAATAGTAAATAACATGCATTCATAAAGTCAAAAGAGGTTGAAGAAACTTGTGAATCAAACAAATGATGGTCTCACATGGTGTAACAGCTAAGGCTCCTAAAATTTCATAACCTACTTACATTCTTGCATTCTTTTATTGTTAAAGATGTTGACATAATGCTTGAATGATGGACTTATGGTTCAGGAAATGAATATTGCAGAAACCAGAACAATTTTATCAAATGTGCCAACTCTAGGTGCAAGATCAATGAAAACATATTGATCTATTTGCATGAATCAAATATAATAATAAAACTACAAGATAAAAACCTGAAAAAAAGAGAGAAACTAACCACATAAGATGAGAAAATGAGTTGTGCATGTTCACAGTGGTGTACAAATGAAACAGCTCAGTTCAACTCTCCAGCCCTATTTAATCAGTACATCTTACCTTGCCTCATAGAAATCATGACCATGCAGCCAGTTCCTCAGTTGATCTAATAAAATTAAACATAATAAATATGGAAGGTAATCGTAATTTAAGCTCCTTTTTCCGAAGAGCAAAATACATGTTACATCATCAGCAACAAGAATTGTGAATAACGAGTGCTCTGACATGTTAGTGTATAGATGAATGATTTATGTACCTTAAAGTGCTATACACAGTAGAAAAAAATTAAGATCCAAGTGAACAGTAAGAAAATGCTTAGTTACGGCCTTACGGATCCAATATTCAATTACACAATTAAAAATCTAAGTACAGATTGAAAAGAATGACCAGTGAGATCAACTATTGGTCAAAACGGTTGACATCATAAAACTCAATATTCTTATATTTCTGGGAAATTATTTCTGCTTGAACTTTCCGAGCTGTGTCCGTTGCACATCCAACAAGGATAAGCACTGAAGTCCCAGCAAATCCCCGGAATGCTGTCAAGTGACTTATCTGTTCAACTACAGATGGTCCAGCAGCTAGCACAGCCAGAAATGCAGATCCCAGGACAGATATGCGACTAAGAACCTGCAATGACAGAATTGTCTCAATAAAATATAAGATAAAGGGAGTTGGCAAAGTTACAGACTTATATCCAACCAAGCCGTTATGGACAAAATGTAGAACTTCATGTTGCTTCCAAAATTATCAACTGCTTTTAAAAATATGGCCAGGTTCCACAATAGTTAAGATATTGCAACCAAACACATAAGTAAAAACATTATTTGCAAGCAGTTCCTAGCTGCAAGAACAGAGAAAACCTATCTAGCAGCAATATCTACCATTGTAAAAACAAGAAAAACATCATTCTCACACAACATTTCCGTAAAATCAGCTAACCTTACATAAACCTTTCAAATGCAGTGAACGAGTTAGCGGGCATGCCAGTTAGATGTGATAACATCTTTGTATCTAAGAATATACACCACCCAGCCCACGTCTTTTGCAAAAAATTACATCTTTCAACTGCACTTCCTAAAAAAATTGCAAAAGCACAAACTCCACTGCATGGGTCAAAAGATTCTTTGGGAAAACAATAATCATTTTCTACTTTATCAGTTTTTCAAACTTGTCACAGGAACCCACCAACAATTTCCCAGTCCCAACTAGGTAGGATTTTGTATATCCCAAAAGTTCTTTTTTGTTGAGGGGTCATGTAATAAAGTCGCATATAGACAGCTTGCACATTTTACAACAACAAGGTAACTAAGGGTATTAGCCTAGTGTTAAACCCATGTATCTAGTTATCTAAGTCTTTTACTATTCACTGTTTGGTAATATGGTTCCTTGGGGTCTAAGTATAGCTAGGGAATCATTTCAGTTAGCATGTGTCAGAGTTTGTTACACCAACTGCTATATATAGGCCATTTGCTTGTAAGCCAAGCCAACTTTGCTTCTTCTAAATCAATAAATACAAGGCAAGCTTTCCTCTGAAAGGGGAAGAACTACCAGTTCTTGATCTATGATTGCAACAGTAACTAGTTGAAACATGTGCATCAGAATTGAAGAAAAGCATCTACTTTAGTCTTTAATAGAAGTGTGAGAACTCACTGTTTTAATATAAGCAGCTGTACTTTTTCCTGGCCTCACAAGCGGTATCGATGCGCCTTGCCGCTTCAATTGCTCACTAAGATCATCAGGATCCAATTGGAGAAATGTGTAATAATAATTGAAGAAGGCTATTAGTAATACATTAGTTGGAAGATAGAGAGCACCTACAGCAGAAAATTAAAATTGGGCTCAGTTTGTAAACAAGTAATTCATGAGCTTGGCATTCTCCTGAAAAATGCAGAAATTTCAATTAACTAGAAATCAAGACAGTTTACCTCCTGGATTAAGGGCTATGGCAGCCTTCTTAAGAAAGTCTAAGCCAGCGAACCGTGCCAAAGTACCAGGCAATGCCAGTGAAGATGTAGAAAATATGATAGGCATGACGCCAGAACTGTTGACCTGCTCATAATGGTATAGAAGTAATTAATAGGTGTTTTACAAGGTTGCACAAAAAGAAGTTAAAATCAAGTTGATTATGATGAGTTTGAAAGATAGAACAAAGGCTATGAGCCTAGGAACAAAATAAACATTTTTTTATTGCTGACAAACATGCTATTTATGAGGACCCTAACAGGCTCCAAATCATGGTCAAATCTACAAGAACATTTGCGTCAACTGATCTAGTCCTGTTTCATACATATGGCATCTGTCTTCTCAGATATCATGTAGCTCCAATAACAGCTCAGACAGAATTCAGTATGTACAACAATAAAGTATAATATAAACATTAATGTTGAAATGCAAACCTCTAAAATAAAGATTATAAGCTCAACTACAAGCTACACCAGGCTTGCAAATATAACATAGTTTCAATATGAAGTTTTAGGTCTAATCTTGTTCAGAACAAAAACATAGCTAACAAATGAATATCAACATATGATGTAAAACTCAAAGCAAATGTACACTTCACCACAAAGTTAATCAAATTTAAGCTGATGATAGTTTGGAAACACTGGTATTTCAGATCAGAAGAGCCAAAATTTCAAATGGAAATTCATTTTTAACTTGCAAAATATATGGAAAGTCATATGTCATGATTGGCCGGCAATATAGGTGCTGGCCTCAGAAGGTTGGACGCGTGGGCTCCATGTAGGGCCCATGAGTATCCACTATTCATGTGTTTCCTTTTATAATTAGGATCATTGAGATATGACTAACCAGATTGGATTGTGCCTAAGATGCAATCTAGGTAGTTGGCTTAGAGGACATGTAACCTCCTCCATGGCTCCATATACAGATGGGGAGGTTATCAGTAAAGGTTAAGCAAAATCGATGGGATTTCCCTCTATCTCCTTGCTCTCCGACTCAACCCGTGGTACCGTGTGTACTCATGCCCTCTCCTGTTCCCTAACCTCCCCCTTCCATTCTTGCATCTCTTGATCCTTGTCCATAACATCATGACTCAAATAAAATTATATTTAGTATGAAACCTTAAATGGTAGATATGCAGATCGCTGAAGTCCCCCAGTTCGACTGCTGTAACGAGAAGCATAGTTAAGGGGTATTTTGCGCTCAGCTTCCTGAAATAGAAATCCCCAGGCAGTTAGAACAACGAAAGAAAATCTGTAAATATACCAGTAATGAATATTTGCTTACTTGGACATAGACAATCCCAAGGACTAATAGAAAGAATGACAATATGATTGTGATAAGTCCAACATAATTCCCATCTTGAAATGCCTGCGCAACTGTCCTCCCGAATGATGCAGGCAAATATGATATTATACTTGTAAATATAAGAAGGGATGTTCCATTTCCAAGTTTCAGATCAGATATTCTTTCACCAATGAAAGTAGTAAAGACCGATCCAAGTGTCAATAATGTCACAGATGTTAGAACCCATTCTGTGCTGAAGTCATTCACATAAGGACGGAGATAAAGAACTTGTCCAATGGCCTAAAAATAAATAGCGATATTTTTTACAACCCCACCATAAATGAAACAACAAACTTGCATTCAAGAATCAAGGTAAAATAGCATCATAAATGATTGCAACGTGCCACAACAAATGAGTACTGACAAGATATGCAGTAAAAAAACCCTGACAATATCATATTTATTTACAACAACATGATTTAGACACAGCATCACAGCACTTCCAAAAACTTACTGACAGGACAAGCAAAATGTCAACTGTGTATGCTATAATCTTACTTCTTTTCTTAGTCAAAATACAGGTAATTTTCCAAAGCATATTAATGTTAGCATCTGTAAAGAAGCTCCAGCCTCTATCTTTTATGTTATGCCAGCTAGTTTGACCAATTGTAGCTATGTCACACTTGTATAAAGTCGTAGCATTTTCCCATGTATAAGTCAGTTTAGTTTTCCATGTAAAAAGTGCAAGTCTATGGAGGTTTCGACAAATGAGTTCTGCTCACTGGTGCAAGGCTATCTACAAGGAACTTCAAGCATCCTATAGTGCTCTTGACATTTCAACTTTTCAATCAGTTGCAGGAGTCACCTCACATTTCAAATAAAGCTCAAGGAAGTTTCATTACTGAACAAATATCATATAATATAGAAAATTCTAAGGTTCTCACTGCTAAGCCATCTTCGCATAAAAAATCCACTTTTCAAATATTTCAGGGAACCTAACCTGAACAATTGCAAATCCAACAGAAGCATATCTTGTATACTGAAGAACCCTCTTTCTTCCTGCTTCCCCTTCTTTCCGCTGAAGGTCTTGTAATTTTGGGTAGAGTTGTGCAAGAAGTTGAAACACAATCTGTGCATTGATAAATGGTACAATGCCAAGAGAGCAAATTCCAAGCCGGCCGATACCTCCACCAGAGAAAGAATCTAAAGTGCCCAGAAGGCTGTTCTGGTCAAGGTTCCCAGCAAAAGCTTCTCGGTTAACCCCACCCAAGGGTATATACACACCAAGCCGAGACAAGGCCAGAAAACCAAGGAGCTTCAGGAACTTCCCAGGTAGAGGGCCCTTGAAGAAGTCACCAATGTCAATGGAGCTATCCTCAATTGCAGCTGTTCAAAAGATAAGCTACTTGGATTGAGACACATTTTAAACAGCAAAGACTGGTTAGCTAAAGAAAGCGGATCCAGCAAATGCGCCAGAACTGATCCTAGATGCTAGAACAGATAAATTTGAAGAAAATTGTAAGATTTAAGCATGATTAGAACAGATAAATTTGAAGAAAATTGTAAGATTTAAGCATGATATGAGACACATTATTGATTGGGAAAAATAATGTTGGTAATTTAAGAAACATATCATGAACCAGCTCCAATTTGATGCAATATATGGGTTCTAACTTTTGTTTTCAAGGGTATAGAGGTTATTCTGGCTTTTCAAGTCCAAATAGATCACCTTTGCATGAAACTGCACTAGGAAGTACGTTTCTCCTTCATCTATGCACAACACTAATTAGATTATATGATTTTGCAGAACTTCGACACAAGTAGCATAGCACCACTGTTTTGCTTCACTAAGATTCACTTCAAAAGTTACTACTCCCTTCGTCCCAAAATAACTGATGTTTTAGGTCTGTCTTAATTCAAACCATTTTAAGTTTGACTAAATTTATAGAAAAGAACATCAATATTTATGACACCAAATATATATCGTATGAAAAAATTTCCTGATAAATCTAATAATACTTAGTTGGTGTCTTAAACATTAGTATTCTTTTGTATAAATTTGGTCAAACTTGAAATGTTCTGACTTAGGACAAACATAATGAAGCATACCACTAAACCTAACTAACTTGTGCAGTAGCATAGCATTATTGCATATATAACCCATGAAAATCGTTCCTAGGCATTAGTCCTGATAAAAGTAAAGGAAATAGCTCTGAATTGGCAACCTGCTGCTCCACGGCCATAGGACGCCTTCTCCCTCCTGGCACCACCGCCGCCGGAGCTCCCAAACGCCGGCGCCAGGACACCAAAGAAGGTCGACAGGGGAGATCGCGACGGAGAATCAGATCCCGACGGGCCCTCCTCGTAGAGCCCCAGAGGGTCGAAGCCAGGGCCGGCCGTTTCCAGCGTGCACCTGCACGAGCATAGCACACAGAAGGAACCTAACCAAAAATCCAACAGGAGAATGCGACAAGCGTGGTTACACGACGCCGCTTGAAACCAGGAGGCATGTTTCATCTGCTGGGATTTCGGTACCTGGGGGAGCAGGAGAGTGCGGCTCGCCTTCCTCTGGCTGTATTAGTGGCCACGCGACGCCTGACAGGATAAAAGCGAGCGGCTACGGGGCGCGGCCGGAAGGGAGAGGAGAGAGGTGGAGGTGCCCGCGCCGAGGCGGGGAGCCCTCGCCAGCATTGCGGCGGGGTCGCCGTGGCGGTGACCATGGAGGCACGGCGCCGGGAGTGGACAGCGGAGACACAGGGATGATGAGTGGTTTTGGGAGGTGATAATAATAAGCGAGAGGGAGAAATGGTGAGGAGACGTCGCGGGGGGGTGGGCCTTTGGCAGGCCTATTTAGTTATGTGGCCCATTTTGTCTCTGCGTTTGGTCGAGAACTCGAGATACAAA
>JADLZL010007580.1:0-26593 GCA_015844335.1 Chrysopogon serrulatus | reverse complement strand
TTACTACTTGTTACTATTTCATGCAAGGATGCAAACCACAACTAATATTTAGGATCACCAGATCCCTTGTTTTATCTTTTCACTAAAGCTCATCGGTGTTGACCGTGGCCTACACACATCTGGCGGTGTGCAGATTTACTGCTTTTCAGTGATGTCGAATAGTGAAGGATTAGGATCGGTCTCGTGTCTGTGCTCAAGTTTGGTTCAGAAGATAGGATCTACGCCGCTGACACTCTACTCTGATGATGCCCATGAAGGAGGAGCCTTCACCTAACAACTTGTTTTCACCTACTCTGATAACGATTAGATATACTTCCGCTAGAATTACTCTGTAATAGGTATGTTCTCAGTTGATGTTGTATCATACAAAACTTGTAATCTAACGCTGTATGACTGTGATATCTACTGATATATGATAATATGATGGAATCACTCATGGTTTTGTCATATTATATCTCATTCTATGGATTTTTCTTTCGTGGAAAATTGAGGATGTTTCAAAGAAGATGATCATCTCCACAGAGTCCGAGCAGGCAGTGGAGCAAGGCCATGTTGAAGCACATCTGAGAATGGAGAAGAAGCCCACTGGGGAAGGACGCCACCGCCACGGACACCACACCTCACCACCACGAATGATGTCTCACGGGACGCAGGTGCGCATGTAGAGGTTTCACACATCTCCTGTGCGAGCCACCCGCCGCCAACAAAAATCGCTCGCGCGGAGCCATGTCTAGAAAAACGGAGGGGGAGGGCATTTCCCTAGAGCCAGGTGGAGGGGACTAAAATGGCCCCTTGGAGCTGGGCTGTGGGATGGGCCAAGTCCATCAAACATGAGTACTACAGGCCAGGGGCTCAGTCGGGCCATTGGGCTAATGTATCAAACACGCCCAATGGCTTCAACGCAGTGAAGGCATTGAGGTGGCATGGGCCAAAGTGAAGATAAACGGCCAGACCATGCAAATCCGCTAAGGAGCTGCAGTGGCTCAAGATGAAGATCAAGCCAGTACAAGCACATTGTCAAGCTTTATGCCTCATGGGTTGATAAGGAAAAAGTCTAAAAAACCTCCAACTATTAACGTTGGTGCACTTTATACCCTGAACTACAAAACCGGGTATTGTACACCTTGAACTTTCGAAATCGGTGCAAAAAACACCCTAGGGCAGTTTTAGAGGGTGGTTTTGCTACAGTAACATGGTTTTGCCTTTTTCTTTTTTATTTATTTCGGCTGAATTTTTAAAAAAATCATAGTAAATCACAGAAAAATTATAACATAGAAAATCTAATTTTGTTGGACTCCACATCAGTTGATCTACATAGTGAACATATAATATAGTATAGTTTAGTACAAAGTTTTTGCTGTAATTTTAGACCTATATTTTTTTGTAATTAAATAGAATAATTCATAACCATAATTTCTATGGCGAATTATGGTAAAATTTTTACCGTGAGCTTATTATGATATGCTTGAACTATAGTAAAAATTTTATAATTATTGGATCATATATAACTTAGTTATAGATTTATTTAGGTTTATACTTAGGTTTATGCTTGTTAAATATAAATAAATCTATAAATGATCCAATAATTATAAAATTTTTACTACGGTTCAAGCATATCATAATAAGCTCACCATAAGAATTTTACCATAATTTGACTATAGAAATTATGGTTATAAATTATTACATTTATTTATAAAAAATATAGGTCTAAAATTACAGTAAAAAAATTTTTACTAAAATATACTATATTATATATTCACTGTGTAGATCTACTGATGTGGAGTCTAACAAAATTAGATTTTCTATTTTATGATTTTTCTATGATTTACTATGATTTTTCAAAGATTCAGCCAAAATAAATAAAAAAGAAAAAGATAAAACCATCGTAACTGTAGCAAAACCACCCTCTAAAACCGCCCCAGGGGTGTTATTTGCATTAGTTTTGAAAGTTCAAGGTGTACAATACCCGGTTTTATAGTTCATGGTATAAAGTGCACCAATATTAATAGTTTGGAGGGCGGTTAGACTTTTTCCAAGGAAAGGACCCTCTTTTTCTCACGATCAGGGAATATAACCCTTTTTTATTAAGAAGAGTGAATTAGATGACACAACTAAGAAAAAACCCTCATAACAAAGATTACAAACCACTAAGTTAGTGGTGAGTGACCTGGAATAAATATAACAAGAAAAAAGAGGGACTATCCTCAAACGCCACACCTACAACTGATGCCTGCAAAAAAGGAAATCAACGCAAAGGCTGCCTACAAAGATAGACCAACTAGAGCAACCAGAAGCAATGGTAGCAAAGCATCTGCCAGTGAAGACCAAGCGGTCATGACGGCCAAGTATCTGCCAATAAGTGGGCCCATACACTCTTGTCAGCAAAGCATCTACTATAGAGGGGACCGAAGATCCAATGGTGGCAAAGCATCCGCCAAGGATTCCATTGATGACTAGGTAGCCGCCGGGGAAGAAGTAAAGCCCCTTACGGTGAAGTATCCACTGAGGGGGCGACCATAACACCCTCGGTAGCAAATCATATGGTAGAGAGGATGTCAACGACAATTGCAGCAAAGTATCCACTCAAGGGCGATAGCGGCAAAGCATCTCATAAGAAAATCAAACGATGATGGTAAGGTCAAGCATTGCAGGGCAAACCAATGCGACGAGAATGAAGGCATAACAAGGTACTCCACAAGGAGTCGATGACAGTAGGAACCACGACAAATGAATGCGTTTGTGACAAGCCAAGGTGATTTTGCAGCTGCGCCTTTAGGAAGGGGGTGACGGCCGGCATTGCCGCTAGCCTTGAAGGCTTCTAAGGTGCAACTTTTATGCCCGAAATCTAGTATGTCGGCACCAGAGCATAGTGTTGAACAAATGACGCCTCCAAGGAGGTATGTGGCGACCGGCATCACCGTTGTCCGCTCGAAAAAAATTGGGAACTGCTTTCGCATAGAACTCCATGCAACAAATAAGGTGAGCCATCGCTGCCACAATGATACAGGAACCAGCAGAAATGGAGGCACAACGTCCACATCCGCATAGGGCACAGCCCATGTTCCTCTTAAGATCACTAAATCGTTCTTGTGTAATCCCAACGGCGTGTGTGTTGGGAGTGTTGATCTGGTTCGTTAATCGACAATTACCGTCTAGGCTTTGTATTCGCAAACTCTACTTCTGCTTAATGAAAAACTTCCCTTAGGGTACGGTGAAAATATGCTACAACAGATCCCAAAATCGAAGCCGCCTCTGCATGAAAAGTGCCTGGAAAAAAATGTTTGTCCACTGCTAATACAAAATACAAAATCATTCCTACTAACCAAATTGCTCAGCAAAATGCTTACTCATCTAATAAAAGAAAGAAGGCGATGCTCCTCCCTCTACAATGATAAGGCTATCCGCACTCTTTATCCTCTATATCCATCCTTTAAAAGAAATATTCTGTCCTAGTCATCAAGATTCTCTCCTCTATACTCAATTCTTCCACACCCATCCATCCTCTATATCATCCTCTATTCACTATGGGGCCCACTTATCACTTTATCTAAATATATACATATGACATCTTATTTTGAAGGATTTATTGTAATGAATTTAATGGTGTAATTGGAATTTAATTTAGCTTTTTAGCTTGCGAGTTATAACATTATTTTTGTAGTTGAATTAGTGGGACCCGCCGTTTCGTACTCTCTCTCCTCTTCCTCCCGCATACTGCTCTGCCTCTGCGCGCGTGGCAGTGCTGCCCATGCGGCCAGCGCAGTCCTGCATGCCTCTGCATTTGGCGGGCGTCTCAGCCATCCGGAATGGTAGCGCATCATTTATAGAACGCGTTGCAGCTGGTTTATCATCATATGTTACTCCAGTACCATTTACGGCACGTGGGTGCAGATAGCCTAAGGCCTTGTTCAGATCGAAAGTTTCTTCAACCGGAACTCCTATAGCACTTTCATTTGTATTTAGTAAATATTGTCCAATCGTGGACTAATTAGGTTCAAAAGATTCGTTTCGTGATTTACAACAAAACTATATAATTAGTTTTTTTACTAACATTTAATGCTCCATGCATACGGGTAGAAATTAATGTGATGGAGAGAGAGTGGAAAAACTTGCAACTTGCAGGGAACTAAACAAGGCCTAAGGCCTTGTTCAGTTCGTAAATGTTAGAAAAAGTTGCAACTGTAGCATTTCGTTTGTATTTGGCAAATAT
Organism: Chrysopogon serrulatus; assembly: GCA_015844335.1. Classification (NCBI taxonomy): domain Eukaryota; kingdom Viridiplantae; phylum Streptophyta; class Magnoliopsida; order Poales; family Poaceae; genus Chrysopogon; species Chrysopogon serrulatus. The sequence goes on along the minus strand of JADLZL010007580.1, from coordinate 22,383 downwards.
TGTCCAATTGTGGCCCAACTAGGCTCAAAAGATTCGTCTCGTGATTTACAACTAAACTGTGTAATTAGTTATTTTTTACTAATATTTAATACTCCATATATACGGGTAGAAATTGATATGATGGAGAAAGGGTGAAAAAAAGTTGTAACTTAAGGGTGAACTGAACAAGGCGTAAGTTGATATATTTGAGTCTGTTTCAATCAAATCATGTATCTAATGTAGTGGATGTCATTTAGAAAAGACATGTCGACATAGTGTAGTCAGTAGTCACATGCCATGTGCGGATGTGCCAAATCCAATGGACCACATTTAGATTTAGAGGCTGTGATCTCTGAATTACTCTACTAGATTTTGTCTTCGCATATGATGTCAGGTATCCGTACATTTGTTTCCGTGCAAACACATGAAAGCAGTTTTGTTGCCTTCGTAGTTTACATAATCCATAGATAATTTAAAAAATGGGTACTTGTTTGAGAGGGGGCATCTTTCGGTTTGTGCCTACTGTCGCCGTACTTCATGTAGTTGGTATAAGTAGTTGCTGAGGAGATAAGCAGATCGAGTTAGCTATATATTATATTTTATGTTGTACCAAAAGATGTGACTTGGAATGGCTGTAAACAATGTTAAGAGCCATGTGCCCAGCAATTATAATATATTGGGCATCGGACTTTTACACTAAGCGCCAAAGTTGACTGCGAAGCCAATGCAGGACGCAGAATTTTCAGTACGTCGCCGCCCCTTTGCTCCTCGCCTCCACCATCGCCGGCATCCACTAGTACAACAAAGACTATTGACGGTTCCAAACGTATTTATATTGAAATTTTTTGGAACCACTAGTACTGAAGGCCAGTAGAAATCAGCCATTTCTACTGGCGGTTTTTTGAAAACCGCCAGTAGAATTCGATTTCTACAAGTGGTTCTCTTAAGGAACCGTCTATAGGAATCGCTACCCAAAAAACACGAAAAAATAGTAAAATAATATTTTTAAAACAACAAAAAAATATTTTGAAACCGGCGGAGGCACTCGCACACCCATCTCCGTCGAAGTCATATGTCGCGCATTTTTTTCGCATAAAATCACGTGCTCGCGGCTTGTGGGGGTTCGAACCCGCGACCTCGGCCTCACGTGTAGCCTCCTCTACCACTCCACCTATCAATCACTTGTGTCTATTTCCCATTTTGGTTCCCCACATATTATCGAGATCTACAACTTTCATTTAGAGTGTTTCTCCATCCGAGGTCTTTTGCAAAATTTGAATTTCAAATTTGAAAATTTTGGTCGTAGTTTTCCATAAAAAGATGACTTCAAATAAAAAAGTTGTCAACTATAAAGTTTGATAACCTTTCGAGATCTATAACTTGTATTTTGAGAGTTTCTCCATCCGAGAAAGTTTAAAAAACTCAAAAAAATTAATTTCAAACTATTTCTACTAGGCGGGCCAGTAGAAATCCGCCAGTAGAAATACACGATTTCTACTGGGGGTTTCTTAAGAAACCGTCAGTACAAATCGTATTTCTACTGGCGGTTCCTTAAGAGAACCGCCTGTAGAAATAGGGCTGATATCTACTGGCTGTTCTCATGCGAAGCCGCCAGTAGAAATGAAACGCTAGTGTCAAGAGAAATGGTTTGTGTACTAGTGATTTAAGGCCTCTGTCCGCCAAGTTTGCCAGTGGTGGCAAGAAACCAAGAGAATTCATCTTTCTTTTATTTGAAGTTTTTACCTAATTTGTTTAGATAGTTTAATTTAGCTCAAATAAATCTACCGGTGAAATTAAATAATTTTAGGTCGTTGACTTTGGTGATTGCTACAATGAAGTCATCGCTGCAAATGTCGATTTCATGGACATGAGGTACATCTGTAATCATTATCTACAAGGGGAGGGGTTCTCCGATCCAGTAAGGATCCATTTGGTATTTTGAAACGTTTCGGATTTTATCAAGAATCACTAGTCACTTCCAAACAGCAGAAGGCAGAAAAGTTTCTGTCCAGAAATGATTGAATTTTTTCAAACATATTTTCATTTATATATTTTTTTTGAAAACAGAACAAAAATATTCCAAACCGACTGCTTTCCATTTTCTATATTATGATTCCGTATTCTATATTATGATACCATTTCCAAATTTCTCCAAACATAAAAAATTCTTAGTTTCAGTTGGTTTCACAACCATTTTCAATCATTTTTTTGTGCTCTTTAATTGCTAAATTGTAGAAATATCCCAAACCGACCACTTTTGTTTTCTATATTGTAACACTGTTTTCAACCGTTTCCGACCATTTTCATCTTTACTACCACATAGGATTGCACAGATACGAGGCCCCCTCAAAGCTCCCATGGCAGTTAGCATAGGGGCAGTCGAATGGCGATTCTTTTTATTTAGTGAAATGTATATTCTTTTTAGTAAAGATAGGTGTGAGTTGTATGACAAAGCTAGCTACTCTCTCAATCTAGCCCCTTCTTCTAAAAAAATTAATATTTAGCCATGAGTCAAATTATTTTCCGAGAACCAAATTTACAAAAAAGAGCACCAATTTATTATGACATCAAGTTAATGTTACTAATTTCCTTCGTAACTATTGCTATCGTCCAAATTATCTTCGAGAACGAACTACCAAGAAAATCATCCTTGGAGGTGAAGGTGCCAAGAAATTCATCCTTGCAGTTAGCATTTGGGCAGTGAAATTTCTCTCTATACTTGGCGGCCTTTGCTTGACAGTCACCCCTTAAGCAATATTTTATTGATGCTTTTTATATTTTATTATTTCGAGGTTTTTGACTCTCAAAGATTTCTGTTCTGATTTATTAGTGATAGATGTTATTGTCCTTCACTATATATAAAGTTAGACAAATTTATTAAGATAGTTTGACTTGGAATGATGATCGAAGATTTACTTTTGGAGACTGGTAGCGAAACAAAGCTAGCTTCTATCTCTCGATCTAGGAGCGATAAAGTGATGCTACTTGCTCACCTAGTAAAACAAGGAAGGCGATGCCACCGCTCCTCCTTTATAAACCTGTTGCAGTCAAATTATGCATCTATGTAGTGGGTAAAAACAAATTGACATGCCACATGTGCCAAACATTAATTGACCATTTAGATTTCGAGGATGTGACCCTGCACTATACTGTACTCGATTTTGTCATCGCGTACTATATGATGTCAGGTATCCGTACATTTGTTTCCGTGCAAACAATTCAAAGCAGTTTTGTTGCCATCATAGTTTATTAGTTTACATAAATCAATACTAGTAGAGAATTAAAAAGGCGCGTACTTGTTTTACGAGGGGGCATCATTCGGTTTGTGCGTACTGTCGTAGTTCGTGTAGTTGGTATAAGTAGTTGAAAATGTCGATTATAGGTGAAAAGCATCTAGTGGTTGCTGAGAAAAGCAGCAGATCGAGCTTGCTACAGTATGTTATACCAGCAAAGATGTGTCCGGGCGTGGCTGTATAAACAATATCATGTGTCATTAGGTGCCAGCAATTATTATTCCCTAATAATAAAGGGCATCAGACTAGCTTTAACACTACTCCCCCATCCCAAAATAAGTGTTGTTATGGTCGTGCAGATCAAATATTCTCAAACTAGCTTTAACACTACTCCCTCATCCCAAAATGAGTGTTGTTTACGGTGTTCGTGCAGATCAAATTTTCTCAAATTTGACTAGGTTTGCAGAAAATATTAACAATATTTATATCTCTAAATAAATTCATTATAATATAGATTTAATGATTTATCAAGTGATATTAATATACTATAAATATCAATATTTTCTTGTATATATTTAATCCAAAGTTTAAACATTTCGGGATGTGAAAATGATACCTATTTTAGGACATAGGGAGTAAGTGCCAAATAAAGTTGACTGCTAACTTCTTGACCATTTAATTGGACATGTTGAATTAACTAGTTGAAGCAGCTGAATGGATAAGTTTCCAGTAGAAAGGAATTGAACGTCGCAAAAAAAAAAAAAGTAAAAAGGAATTGAATGTGTTGAATTATCAAGAAATACGGCCATACACTTTATTTATGATAGGACTATCCCCACAATTAAAAGTGAAAGCCATACATGGCAGTACATGGCTATAATAAAGTATGCTGCTATGTATAATAAAGGATTGAATAGATGAGGCCCATCAAAGCTCGGTGTACATGGCACAGTTACCAGAAGATGAGGTCCAAATATTTATAGGGATGGCTCATGAGGTTCTGTAGGGCTGGTTTCTCCGGCCGTCCCTACGCAACCGTCTCTACAAATTAGCAATTTGCAGAGATGGTTGGCCAGTAGCTCCTATAGAGGGAATTTATAGGGGTAGCTAAAAGAAGAGGCGCCTCAGCAAATCCGTTTCCTAGAAATCACAAAATTCGGCAAAAAAAAAAAAAAGATTTAATCTCAAAAAGGCAAATTGCGCATTTTCCCGCGCTACGTGGCGGCCATAATTCAAACCCGCTACCTTTGCCCTTGTGCAGTACTCCATCTAACCACTCCACCCAACACTTGCTAGTGTCTATATTAGATATTGTTTCTCCTCATATTATGCTGAACCAAATTTCAAATAAGTATTTTGGGTGTCCGAATTCAAATGAAAAGGTTATCAACTATAAAATTTTATAACCTTTCGAGATCTACAACTTGATTTTGATCATTTCTCTATCTGAGGTTGTTTGCAAAATTTGAATTTTAAATTTACCAACTTTAGTCACAATTATCCTTAGTTGGATGATTTCAAATCAAAAAGTTATCAACTTGAAAGTTGTATAACTTTTTGAGATCTACAACTTTTATTTTTGTTGTTTCTCCATCCAAGGTATTTTAAAAAATTTAAATTTAAAATTTAAAAGTTCAAAAAGTAGTTATCCTTAGCTAGATGGGTTCAAATAAAATGTTGTCAACTATAAAGTTTTATATCTTTTTGAGGTCTACAACTTTTGTTTTGATTATTTCTCCATCTGAGGTCATTTAAAAAAATTTAAATTTCAAATTTGAGAAATTCAAACATAGTTTTTCTTGACAAGATGATTCAAATCAAAAGTTGTGAACTACAAAGTTGTATAACATTTTAAGATCTACAACTTTTTTGTTTTGGTCGTTTGTCCATCCGAGATAGTTTGAAAATTCGAATTTCAACACACAATTTTTACTATTTGCCGCCCATTTGTAGGGGCAGCTCTAGATCTTGCTGCCCTTACAAATAGATTTATATAGGGGGCTATTTGATCTAGATCTGCCCCTACAAATGGAGCCCTTTGAAGGGCTGCTGTTAATACCAACAGTCTCCTAAAAATTGATTTATAGGGGCGGCTTGTTTGGGAGGTATTTGTTGAGCCTCCCCTACAAAAAAAGAGACATTGCTATAGTTTTTGTAGTAGTGAATCACAATTCTCCTGGTGGGGTTTCACATTGAAATCCAAGCTATGGTGAGTGCCATACCACGTCCTCAGCCCCTAGGTTGCTGCTCAACCGTAGGACGAACAAACAATAGTTCGCTGAAGAATAATGCATAAAATGGGAAGGTTGTTGCCCACAAGGTTAGTAAAACCCTTTATTAGTCAATTGCTTTTGACGTATCAGGTGGGAATGGGAGAGCCCCTTTTCTTTCCGCGATGGAATCGGCTTAAGCTCGATCTTTTCTTTCATTTAGGGAAAAAAATGTAGTTTTTCTTTGTTTAGTATATCAAAAGACATACCACAACCTGGTCTTAGGTTCAGAGTCGCTTTATTAGTCATAGCTTAATATCAAAGGTCAATAGATATGGAAACAACCCATTTTGGTGTCCAAGGATATCATCACAAAGAAACAAAAGAAAACAAACCAGTGTATCTGGGCATCATATGCAATGGGACCTGATTTGCATCAACACGTCTGCCTAGTAGGGCTCTTGCAAAACTTGCTCTTATCTTTTCTTCTTATCAGGATAAGCAAGAGAAGGCAACATCCATCAATTATAAGCAACAAGTTGAGCAGTTACCTAAGATTATGTCAAACTTTTCAAGTTTTAGGAGCATGCATGTGCACGCAGCAGTAGCCAGTAGCGCAGTGCTCTGCACGTGTCGGTCACCAATGGGAAGGAAGGAAAAGGCCAAAAGACAGAGCAGATTGTGCGTACCAGCTTTAAAAATGTCGCAGGTAGTCCAATTTCCCAGACCTACGACTACTAGACTAGAGTAAGGTGCAGATACTAATAAGGCAAAAGCAAGGTATTTCTCTCTCCCTCTCCCCCCTCTATCTATTCTTCTTCGTCTTCTCTCTCTCATCACCAGATCCAGCTGCTTCCTGATCGATCGGACTGGCTAGCTCAGCAGATTAATCTTCGATCGAGAGACCTCCGTATGCCAACATGGTTAAGGGAAAGACAGTTATCCAGAGGATCGAGGACAACAAGAGCCGGCAGGTGACCTTCTCCAAGCGGAGGAGTGGGCTGTTCAAGAAGGCTAGGGAGCTGGCCGTCCTCTGCGATGCGCAGGTCGGCGTGCTCGTCTTCTCTAGCTCTGGTCGCCTCTACGACTACTCCAGCACCAGGTAATATTTGTGTCGGTCCCTAAATTTTAGGAGACCAAATGCATCCGTATTTGCGCCAGGATCATGCACAAATACGCACACAATTACAGAAATGGGACACATATATATAATATAAAATCCGAGCTTTATTGATAAAATAAAATAAGGTCTTACAATAGTCAATGTTGGGATGAAATGGCCATAGGCCTTACATAGCTAACGATGTTCCTTGGCCGCTAGGCGGCAACTTTATTACATAGGGGTGTTATCTACTACAAATAAAAACTACAAAAATGGCGATGCACACTATTCCACGAGGCATGCTTGAGCGCGGTCGAAGTCCTAAGTCCTAGTATGTCCTTCCAGCAAGTCCGGTCGGTCCTCGCGCGTCTCCTAGTCCTCGTCATTCGCCTCCTCGTCGATGTCGAAGCTCCCCTCAGGATCATTATCTGTGAGTCAACAAGGGTGAGTACATAAAGTACTCAGCAAGTCCCAACAAGGGTGGATGGTGGAGATAGCAATATTATTAATAAGTGAGGTTTGGGCCCTGGGAGAGCATCATCCTTCTCGCCAGTTCCCGGTTAGCGTTAAACAACCCTTTAGACCATTAGCACATTTTATTTCAAGAAAATCTAATCAAAGGGGACCTCATCCTAGTGGTTGCCCATTACCAAGGGCGTGGCTATTCGAATAGAATTAAAAAGAAACTTCTGCAGAGGGGTACAATTTTCCCCACCACGATAGACACAGTCTAACCATGATCGATGATTAGGACAGGCCTAACAAGATCTCGTACCGGATAGAGCTACCTTAGGTTTTCATATAATTCCACTACGGACTACTCGGGGATCGAAACCCACACACATCGATGATCACACAAAGATCCTAGAACATCGAGTGGTTGGATGATCACTCAGCATCCGATGGATGATCACATAACATCCAGATTAAAAGAGGGTGCTCGCACACGGCACAACAATAAATTTTACATGGAAGACCACATAGCAACCATGTCGATCGGACCACGGTAGATCACCACAGCAGCCGTGTCCTCTCCCATATATTTCTACCTAACGGGTGTGAGACCAGGTCTACCCATATAGACATGTGGCTGTACGTATATCGACTAGATGAGATGGCCTATGAACCGGTCCTTATACGATGAAAACGAGTATCTCCCGTAGGAACCCACACAAAGTAACCTACCAAAGTAATTTATCCCACATAAATTACCCTCACTCGCAAGACAAGTTTGATTTCATTATACATCTCATTCAATTATTCATATTAATCAATATTATAAATACCAGTTTATAATAAAAATGGTACAATATGTAGTGATGGAGAAAAGGGAGTTAGGACTTGCCTTCGTTGATCTCGCCTTTCCGATCCCCCGTAGTCCGGGTCCTCACCTTCCCCGGTAGTCGCCGCCCTCTGTCGATCGTCGCGAGCGAAATGAGACTACCACTAAACATAAGAGCAAACACAAAAGCAAACAAGAACTATATGGTGGTACTAGGTTAAATAAATAGAACAAGATTTTAGGAGAGTTTTGGCGGTAGTGTTGTGGTATAGGGAAATAAAATGGAAGGGACGTGATTTTTAGGAAATAATATATATATGGTTGGGAGCCTTGCTAAATTTCTGGGAATATTTTATAAGCAAAGAAAATATGTTTCCAACTGCCCGTGTGACTCCGGCCAACAGATGCATGCAGTGTCTAGTGAACGGAAACCAAGGCACCGGCGACGACACGCGTCTGCGGCGGCGGCGAGAGCTCGTCGTGGTGCATGCGGAGGAAGCTACTATGCTCAGGCGCTCTGCGGTGCTCGCTGCAGTGACGCGAGACACCGGTGGCTGGGCGGCGGCAGTGCCGCCATGGCGCCATCACCAGCGCGCCTTGAGCAGCTGGGCGGCGGCAGTGCCGACCATGGCTCCAGTGGCTGCTTCCGTATCGTGGTGTGGTGGTGACGTGCATGCTCTTGCACGGAGTGCCTTGGTATATGCTGAGTGTGTGCGTGGTATGTCTGTGCGTGTGCTCATGTATATACGTGACTACGTGAGTGTGTTTGCGGGTGTGTGTGCAAGCCTGGCTAAGCCTTGCCGTCTGGCATGGCGGAAGGTGCCGCACGGTAGCTGGACACAACAAAGTGAGGTATGAAACTAGAGATGATGGAAATATAAAAAGGGATCCAGGACACACCTCAACTCACCAATTCGGCTGAGAAGCTCTCGGCGACGTGGCACGGGAGCTCTGCTCCAATGGTGGCAGCAGCGACGGGATTAGGGGGAAAAGAGATTGGGCTCGGTCCGGGAGGTGGAGGATGGGGACGGGTGGAAAGATGTCGTGTTCCAGGTTCCAACGGGGCTAGGAGTGGCGAGTTTGGGGCTGCGGTGTCCTCGCCGGCCTATTTATAGACGGCAATGGCGGTGCGACGGCGGCGGCGATATTTCCCAGCCGACCTGATATTTTCCAGAGCTCCGAGTGCACGTGGTTGAGTTCGGGAAAGATCTGGGAGGTGAGCTGGGCGCTGCTCGTCTGCTTCTCCGGTGAAGTCGGTGCTCCTTGTGGTCTCGTCCATGGCGCCGGGCGGGATTCTTGCGCCGGTCGTCCTGCGGACATGACCGTTCGGGTGAAGCACGAGGAGAAAGGTGAGTGGGTGATGGGATGGCTCGTAGCTGGCACTCGTGTGCTTGTCTTCTTCGGTGCCAGAATGGCTATGGCGGGTCTGCGTTGCGAGCACAGACACGAGAATCGCGGGGAAGAAGACGGGGTTGCTGGCTTGCTGCTCGTCGATGGGAAGAAGAGAGAGGGAGATGGGCTGCTGCTGCTGTGCCTTGCTTGGGCCGTGAATGTGGCTTCTGCCCACGTGAGACAGAATGGAGGGAGGTTTGAGCCCGAGAAGGTTTCTATTCCTTTTCTATTTCCCAGAATTTATTTAAGAGACATTTGACGATGATTCAAAAAGGGATTCAAAAGAGGTCAAGGTAGAGTACCACCATACGTTCAACAAACAAAAGGAAAAGCAAACAACACATCTTCACACATGCGAGATTATTTTATTTTATAAAATCTGCTCGTAACTTAAAATAAACCTACATGCATAATTTTAAAAGTTTTAAATTTTTTTTTAGTGATTTTAAAAGCGATCAAAATTCAGGGTGTTACAATTTGATTGTTCTTGTTCCAGTTTCAACACCCCGGCTTGGCCCCGAAGTATTCATAGATAGGATGAAACATCGCTTCAGTACTGAGTCAAAAATTCTGATAAACTGTTCAGTTCTCGCATGTATTTCAGACTACACCTATTATATACTCTTCCTCCATCTATCATAAACTAATGCAATATCTCACTGCATGTGACCTACTTAAGATATTTTGTTCAAATTTCTTTTTGATATGAACAAATTTTTTGTTAGCATCATTATAGGATATATAGGATGGGTAAGCAATTATCTCTACCTGGGTGTAAGAGACGCTTCAGTCTATTAATTGTCATTGCTGGGTGCACGAAACTACTGCTTACTTCGCTATAATAATGAGCATCTGTTTTCAGTATGCATGCATGCAGGCACATGCCACTTGCTTGGTTGCACATGAGCATCCACTCAAGTATGCACGCATATGCACACTCTCACTCGCTTCAACTAATTAAGCCTTGAATCACGGCAGCCTTGGAAATGAGGTTTCGTTAATTAATTAAGTTAACCAGGCGTGTACATCAGCCCAAATACCTTGTATTAGCACAAAGAATCAAATCAATAACATGCCTTATACATGCAGCTAGTAAGATTAATCTACTAAAGAGATCTCGTTGGCTTCGTATCAACTATTCCCTAATTCCTAATGCACTGTTAAACTAAGGTGCAGTGATTACCTTTCGAAAAAAAAAAAGGTTGTGACTACAAAATGGTAGAATAACTACACTGTATATTAATAAAAAGTACACTATATCCCAACAAATAGTGAAACCTAGAGTTAACTTAACTGGGCACTATGGTTTAACGTATTACTTATTTACATGTGTATCCATGCAACCATCAAAACTACTACTCGAAAGATAATAGATATATTACTCCAAAAGACGAAGACGTGAGTGTGTGGGAATTAAACGCGCGTATGTACAGCTAATGTTGTAATGCATGCATGCATGTGTGCTTGTTGAAGTTTGCATGCACCCAACAGAGGTAAATAGTGTCTATGTTTTCTTGTGTTTACTCTTTTTTGGTTGACTAGCATATGCCCGTGCGTTGCTATAGAAGTAAAATTTCAATATAATAATAATATAAAAATATACTGCATCAAAAAAAAATAGACAAATAAATTTAAATTTAGCATAATAAAATGCTATTCTGAGCCACGTTCAAATAAATAAACATCAATTTCCAATAAAAGTTCATCAATTCATCATATATATTCCTGATTCCTCCATATATACTCTTTACAACAATTTGAATTTGCCTTGGCACTCAATTTAACAACTTCTTCTATTTCCTAGTCCATGGCTCTCCTTCGCCTAGCCCTGGAGTTGTATTTCCAACACCAAAAATTTAAGACCTTCAGTTCAGCCCCCGCCTTGCTAACCCGACGATGCTACTAAACCACTTCCTCACTGAAATTGCAAATAATCGAAGCGTCACTGGACTTCTGAACTGTATTCTTGGCTGATTCCTCAACAGTAAATGAAATACGATATCTTTATTCATTCACTTATACATGAGGTGCTAGTTTGATGGTAACTCAACTACACAAGCAGGTCTATTGAGAAAAAAGAAAGGATGAAGGAAACAATAAAATGCATGACATGCAAGATCCCTCAAAGAGCGTATTCCCAACTAACATCGCTCTATATTTATATGGTAACAACATTGTATACTGTTATGCACATGTACAATATCTTTGTCACTAAAAGAATGTATCATTCAAATTGTGGGTACTATCCTGACCTCTACTACAAACATGATACCATACTGACCGGCTATCAGTACTACATAATAAAGATGCAAACATTTCATTGGTGCCGGCTGCATCTACCAGCCGGTTTGTCATTGGTGAAGCGTGCTACGGCGGCTCAGTGGGATGGGGCCGGGCAGTCGCGAAGACAACTACCGGGCTGCGAAGCATGCTACGGCGGCGCGGCAGGGGTGGCGGCCAGGCGTACCGAGGAGGAGGAGGCGGAGAGGCGGGTGTCAAGGGCGAGCAGACGAAACCACAAAGGCCTCCATTTTTTCGCGAGGTGGTAGGCGGGCCGCCGCCGGCTGGACCTGGGGAGCTGGAAGCCAGGCCGAGGGCCTGAGACCTCGATTCACGAACCAGGATTGACGCGCGGTCGCAGCTTCTTTGCAGCAAACCCTAACACTGAGAATGAGATTTGGGAATTGGGGAAAGCAGTGGAATGAACAAGAGCAAGGACTTACGAGAAGCCAGTAGACCACATGGCACTACGGCCCTACTGGATGGCCGCCGGCAGACGTGGGGGTCACTCGCGGCGGGCCAAGCCAGGGGGGTGGCCGGCAGGGGGGGGATTGGGATCGCCGGACGTCGGACAACCTGACGCCCGGTGCCCGGTGGCTCGCAGCCTCGCGTGCTGGTGCTGCACTGCTGCGGTCGCGCCTCCTGAAGCTCGCGTCGGGGTCAGGGGAACGGGGATGCTGGTCCGCGAGTGTTGCGGGTGTGTGAGCATGTAGGGTCTACCTGTCGGCGCCGTTCGCCTGAGCGGGGGGTGCCGTGAGTGAGGGCACGTTGAAGTGGTGTTGACGTCCCTAGTTTTGTCTTCTTAGGAGTAGAGATAGAATAAATGGATGGCCCCTTGAAGCGATAGATTATGCAGGCCCCTTGAAGCTAAGCATCTCCAATAAGTTGGCAAACCTATTTGTTAAATTTGGATTTTTAGCAAAATCACAAAAAACATCCTCCAACAACTTGGCAAAAGGACTTGGCAAATTGCCAAGCTTGGCAAAAGTAGCCCCTCCCGGCGCATATTTGCGCGCAATCCAGCACTTGGCATCGACAGTGCGTGTGCGTGCGTGGCCTGTTCACATGCAGGTGATGTTGACAGGTGAGTGTCGCTGGTGGTACAAATGCATGGTTCTTTGTGACAAGTGAGCTGTTGACTGTGGCAAAAGTTGACATGCAAAAGTAGCCAGGGCGTATGACAGGCAAAAGTTTGACAGGCAAGGTACAAATGCATGGTCCTTTGTATCAGTGGCCGGCAAATAGCAGACGTGCCTTTATTCTGAACTTGAAATCAGCACAGCACCCGCAGACGTGCATTGCATGATAATTTGGCCTCACATGCATGGCCATATTTTTCATGATCACCGGCCGGCCACCTGAACTGATCGATCACCGGCCGGGTTAGAATTGCCAGGAACCGGTCCCACCAAAAAATTAAGACATATGGGTCACTAATTTTTAATTTGCCAAGTCATTTTTAATTTGCCAAGTCTAAATGCCAACTTGTTGGAGAAGGCCTATTTTTTCACTTGGCATTTGGGTTTGAGACTTGGCAAATCTAGAGATTTGCCAAGTGAATTATGCCAACTTGTTGGAGATGCTCCATGCTTGCCATAAATCTTGAGGTGAACATGCATGCCGTTAAGTTCGAGGTTCTCATCAGACAGAAAACTTGAGATGGACGGCATGGCGCTAAGTTACAGGAGCTCTTATATATTTTGACTGTACAAATGAATCAGATGGAGCAGCAAGCAGTAGAGGCAACCTGGACATTCTCTGAGGCCGCTTGGACAGCGTGGCTTCATATTTCTAACTATTCTTGTTCCAGTTTCAACCCCCCGGTCCACCCCGAAGTATAGAGATAGGATGAAACGCCGTTTCACTGAGTCAAACATGCATTCTGTAAATTGTTCAATTCTCGTATGAATTTCGGACTACACCTATTATGTACAACTATTCTTCCATCTAATATAAAAGTAATGCATATCTCACTTTTGAATAGTCAAACTTTTTAAAGTAATTTGACTAGGTTTTTTAAGAAAAAATATCATCAACATTCATATCACCAAATATGTTTATTATGAAAATAGATAATCCACTTCTAACTTAATGATATTTATTAAACATCATAAAATTAGTATTTTTCTGTATATATATATATATATATATATATATATATATATATATATATATATATATTTTGATCAAACATAAAACAAATAGCTACGTGCAATGCAGATTTTTGTCGTAGATGCATCAAACATTAATAGCTAACTAATGAATGGAAAAGTATAACCTGACAACATGTTAAGTTGAAGCAGTAACAACATATAGTTTTTCCTATTTTCATAAATTAAATAGTACTAGAAAACATGCCCATGTGTTGCAACGGGAAATAAATTCTTACAATTTAGCTGAGAATTCAGGATATAACTTATTTATGACTAATGTCAATTATTTTAAGAACTAAATGATGAAGCAGGCGATCTGCCACCATGCCGCCGCCTGTTTGGACACGATAGCCTGCCGTGGGTGGCACACCAATAGCGCACTAACACCGTCCTGTACAACCATCGTGAATAAATCACCGTGAGTTTGGACACAGTTGCCGACGTCCTACTCTGTACAGCCGCTAAGGGCACAATGGGTATTAGTGGCACTGCATCAGGCTCAGGGTCGCTTCAACCTACGTTCCCCTATATCTACCTGCTCGGTCCCACACTGATTGCTTCTGAAACAGCAGGCCGGCGATCACCTCCTCGAACCCTGTCAGCGATCGGTGCTACTCCAATAGCGCGCTCAGGCAAGGTGGTCGTGGCGGAATTCGCCATGGCTGAAGTGGAGAACAAGCGTGGCATGCCATGGCAAGAGAGGCGTGTTGGCTGGCTGCCAGGCATTCCGCAGCAGGATGGATCCTGGTGTAGGTGGCAGGTTCGACAGTCGAGACAGAGTAGTAGTCGACCGCGCCACCAATGGCTGCTCGTTGAATGCCCTGACCATTGAGAGCGCCGATTTGATGGCGCCGGTCGGGACACTGTGATTGGTGACCTAGAACAAGCCACACGAGTGCGCTGCGGCACCAACGAGCGTGGTGACATAGCAGTGAGGGAGTGTGAGGTAGATGGATGGACGACCAAGGCCTCTGTCGCAGCCGAGGAGATTGACGCGATGGGCGTTAGGAACAGTGGCGGCACCGTGGTTGATGGATGGCACACGAGTCGTGGAAGTCAAACAGGACCAGCACATGCTTCTCGTTGTAGTCGTCGACTGCGACCATCCCTTACTGAATTGATCCCCGATGGACGCACGACGCAGTGCCTTTTCTGGATTGATCCCTAATGTACGCGTGGGAGTGCCTACGTCAGCTTTGTTCTATGCAAAACTTTTTTTAAAGTAACTTAGATAGACATAAATTCTAATAAAAATAGATCTATTGATCTTGAGTAACATGAATAGAAATCTTAATCCTAATCCAAATCTATATCTATATCTATTAAGGTAAAAATTATGCAATTATTTTTCTCTGCATAATCCACTTTCCATTTATTTTGTCTACTCGGTATACGTGTCCTATACGTGTTACCGCTCTTTTTTCTTGTTTGGCACATCCATGGTCCTATAGGAGTGTACGTTTCTGTTTTTTTTTTTCCACTTTTGCGTGTCCTGCCCTGCCTAAACTTTTGATCTGTTGGCAAAGCTGGTGTCCGATACAGCTCAAAGACCTATTATATATATAAGTATAATAAAAATAAACATACATCCTTTTCTATTTAGTTTAGTATTTCTATTAAAATTTCATGATTGAAGGGATCTATTTGGATCAGAATTCATATCTATCTATAGGTTATGTCAAGAAGCTGTATATATATATATATATATATGTGTGTGTGTGTGTGTGTGTGTGTGTATATATATATATATATATATATATATATATATATATATATATAGAATAAAGAGGACAGTAGCCAAACAATTAATGAAGTTAGTTAGGAGAGGTCATATCAAAACAATGATACCAAAAAAAAAATGGAGAAACTATTTTATTGTTAGGGATAGATATGATTCATTCTGCAGCGGAAAACACTTAGCATATGTATGAACCTATATATATCAGAATGAACTATAAGCTTGAAGGTCAAATTTCAAGAATAATGACATTTATATCATAATGTGAACTTTAGTTTCAAACAATTGCAGTTATGCTAGAAAGTTACATAAATTCATAACATTATTACAACAAATTTACTCATTGTAATATGAACTTCCTTCAATTATTTTGAACTAATAATTGTTTATGTGTGATCAAATGACTTGTTGTGTTTGACCAGCACCAGATCTATTGTCGAAAGATACCAGGATATAAAAGACGGCAATCAACTGATGAGCCCGAGCATTGAATCTAAGGTCTTGTGCAATACTATCAACTTTTTAAGTGACTTTCATTTGTATGTTCATATTAAGGCATTACTTTTATGTTAGTATATAATAGTAGGCAAATCCCTAACTTCTTTCAATTCACATTATGCATGTGATTCTTTTCACCAAATAATGGTTCGTTAAGCCACGTGCTTAATAATTAATCTTAAGCAGTTTCTATGTTTTGGAGCCCAAGGTAGCCGGAAAAATCAAATATATATGTGGCAACTAATTAATTAAACATTTTCCACTGTAGACTTCATATTATTATTGTCATCCTTAAAGAATATTCACTACCAAGGGAATACATCGAATTGTAGAAAATCTTAAGTAGAGTCCTAAAATGTATGTTGACTTATTGTAAGTTTAGGAGAATAAGATATGTACTACTCATGGGGGACAACTATTACATATATAGGCGTGAGGGCAGCCCAACAATGCCGCCCACAGGAGCACATTTACAAGGTCCATACGACATATGTACAAGTGCTAATACTCTGTAGTTAAATCAGTAGCATGACGGATGTTCAGGCTAGACTGAAGCTCCTAGAACACATATGTGGCCAAGCCCTTGTTGGAAACAATGTTGGTGTACTGGGATGTCGTAGGAACATGGAGGACCCGAACCTGCAAGGGCGACATGATCCTGAACAAAGTGTAAGTCAATCTTAACATGTTTCGTGCATTGGTGCTGAACAGGATTGCTGCAGAGGTACGGCACTAGTGTTGTCGCAGTAGACAAGTATGGCACGGTGATGGAAGTGTCAAGGCTCCTGAAGTAGCTGATGTATCCAGGAAGACTAGATTATCACCGAGACTGAGATCATCACCGAGAAGAATTGGTAACCAAAGGAATTAATATAAAACGCACTAAGCATCCATTATTAGACTAACAACACCAGAATATGTAAGGGATTAATATTCTAGTAACCGCATTGCTACAGAACTTGGTTATTATAGAAGATACATAGAACTATCAACTATGATACATTTTAAGGATTGGGTGGCCCAGAGAGGGAGGCGGTTTGAACTGGGACTATACAAATTAATGCAAATCAGAACCTAATTTGCAATCTAACTTTACCGACTTGCACTAATAATACCTAGAACTAGAGGATCGATCACCTACGATCAATCCTTAGAGCCAACACACTAAGCCAAGTCTTACATGAGGACAACAGGTAGCTAGATTTTGTCCCTTTTGGTCTCATATAGTTGTGACTATATTCTAAACCACGTTGGAGCACCTTTGGGTTAGGAAGACCATAGTTAAGATCCTTGAGAAGCCAAGCCTCAGTCTCCACACTAGATCGGCAGATTTCAAGCTGAGCACCAAGCTCCACAATGTATTATGAGATGTCCTTATAATCATATTTTGCATCTTTTGTGTCCTCCCTTAGACTAGAAGTATCCTGAAGGTACTTCTCAAAAAGTCCTTAGGAAGTAGACTACATACCAAAAGCATGTAGAAGCTCTAGCTGAATGAACTCTTCAGTTCGTGGAGACAAAACAAACACAGTGTGTAGGCTTCTATGGTATGGGCAAGCTTAGCAATAACAGTGCCTTGGTCGAGAACTCGAGATACACGACGTAGCAGTACCAGCCATCGGAGCAATAGAGGAATCCTGTAGAGGAGTCACCGACATATCGTCCGAGCCAAGTGAGACAGTGCTGTAGGGTATCAAACCTAGAGATGATAGTTCAAACTAACGGCTGCTTGATAAGAGAGGGAACACTAATCCAAGAGTATAATGTCCAAGGTATGGTCCTGGGGAATCTGAACTAGAGGAGGTCCTGTATTCTGCCCAACAGTAAACTAAGGTGCTGGAGGAGGCATCAAGGCAAACTGTAAGCCCTACTGCTGAAAGAATGAGATACGAGGAGCTGCAAAGGGCGGCAGGGTTGCACTGTAAGAGAGTGAGATGTCATGGCCTAAGCTGAGGTATGGCAATGCCAATCTGCTGAAACATTTGTGAAAATTGGTCCTGTTTGTCTTTGTCCTCACAGATTTGATCAATCAACATGTTAGGTTATAGTACGGGTATTGAACATGTGAATTCAGATATGAATTATCCATTTAGTATCTAACTACCTTTGGTTGGATATTCTTTTTGGAAATTTTCATACCATTTACACCCCTATTCACGATGCGATTGACTTCTCCCAATATTTTCCTTTCGGTTAATTATGTCCTTTATTTTACAGTTGGAGTGTTAATTTTGCAAAAGTAGTACACACATTTCTTCAATCACATTTCCAATTTCAGTATTTACAATATAATCACTACTACAAAAATTTTTATGGAGCTGGGCAAAACTGCTTTTCCGAGATGGTTTTCCTGTCGGCCTCACTACCAAGGTCACGGTAAATCAGCGGTTTACCGAGGTGGACTAGATGCTCACCACCTTTAACAAATAAAAAAATAAAAAATGACGAGCCCACCCATGAGCCCATCTAGGGCCCGGAGTCGAGCCCATCCACCACTGCCCTCACAGTGCCCATGCTGCCACCGTGCACATGAACAAAGAAGAGGTGGACAGAGGAGTGTCGCTGCCCACCTCACATGCAGCACCGGTGGAGGAGCTCAGGGGAGGCCTTCCGCCGCCTGATCCGCAGCCGGAGGAGGACCGCCCGCAGATCGATAGCCGAAGGAGCGGCTTCATCATAGAGGAGGACAGCATGGGAGAGGAGGGGCGTCAGTGCAGCTCGAGGGAGGGGAGCACTGGTGGAGGAGCTTGGAGGAGCCACCATGCCCGCGCCGCAGCCGAATCTGACCAGATCCGTCATGAGGAGACTAGATCCGGCCACCACACCACCGAATCAGGCCTCCATCGCCTGCACCTGCCAGATCTTCTAGAGGAAGAGGTGCCACCAGCCACAAGGATGGTAATGGGAGGGGAACCCGCCTGTTGGAACCGGCGTTGGCCACCGAGTTCCTGCTGCTGACCGGAACACCAGTGAACGCCGAAACGCGACCACCGTTACACACGCGACGAACATGATGAACTGGGAAAGCGATTACACGGTATGCACTGCATAGCCACCGCAGTGCTATTTAGGTCTTTTTCACTGACTTATATGATGCGGATACATGGGCAAAACGCACATCCCCTGCCACCACATGATCGCTGCTCGATTTCACCGAGCGACATGCACGATGACCATGCAGTGGTGGTGACCACACACCTGAACGGCGTGGCCACTCCGTGGACTAGGCTCATCTATAGTTGTGTGGTTCTATGTGCTAAACTCGACACCTAAACTTGCACACAACAGGATTACAACTTATTTGGAATGAAAAACACAAAACTAATAATTCACCCCCTAAGCCTGTTGTATCCTGATCATCCCTAGCTTCTGACGCAGTTCGACGAACATGATCCTGCCCAGAATATCAGCAATCTGATTTTCGGTTTTCACATGATCACAATCAACCTGACCATTGCTGACACACTCATTGATGAATTGGAATCGTGTATCTTTAATTTGTGCTTGCTTCTCTCATGAAACATAGGATTTTTGCCGAGCTCAATTGCTGACTTGTTATCAATGAGTAGCCTGAACTTCTGCACTCCACTCCCCATCAGTTCTGCTATAGGAGTCAGCTCAACCACACTCCCTGGCAGGCACCTGCTGCTGCTGCAACATACTTGGCTTCATATGAGGATAGAGCAACTACTTTCTGTTTTTGTGAAGTCCAAGTTACCAGATTTGTACCCAGGACGAAGGAGATCATACCGGTGGTGCTTTTCCTGTGAACCAAGTCACCACTATGATCAATGTTAGTGTAACCCAACAGTTTCAATCCTGCCTCTCCTCCTTTGGTATATCTGAACAGCCATAGTCAAGTGTTCTAGATACATATCTAGCTATTCTTTTGACTAGAGCCTAGTGCTCTTTGTTTGATGACTCCATGAATCGGCTTGCTATCCCAACTGCATATGCTGTATCTGGTCGGGTGATCACAAGATACCTCAGGCTGCCAATTGCACTCCTGTACCTTGTAACATCTAGTACCATATTTGGAGTTCTAGTGACAGGCTTAACACATTGCTCCATTGGTGTGTCAGTTGGATTGCATCCTTTTAGCCCAAGTTGCTCTACAATTTTTGAAGTACAGGCACTCTGACATATAGTCACCACTCTAGGTTTCTGAGTTACCTCTATGCCCAAGTAGTAGCTCAATAAGCCAAGATCACTCATGTTGAACAATCTCATCATCTCTTGCTTGAATTTCACAATTTGATGATCAGGTCATCGACATAAACACCAACTAGGAGGAATCATTCCCCTTCACTTCTTCTATACACAGCATGCTCTTCCTCACTTCTTTCGAAACCAAGTCTACATAGCTAGTCAAATTTTGCATTCAAAGCCTGGGGGCCTGTTTCAGGCCATACAGTGCCTTGTTTAGTTTGAGCACCTTGCCTTCATGCTCCTTCTCAGCCAGTGCTAGCAAAACTCTGACGGTCTCCATTCTAGCCACTGGTGCAGAGACATCATCAAAGTCCACACCATATTTTTTAGCATACCCCTTTGCCACAAGTTTAGCTTTATGCTTGACAATGTTTCCAGCCGGATCCCTTTTTACTTTAAACACCCATTTTAGACCTATAGCATGTTGACCTTTTGGCAACTTTGAGTTCAGCTTCCGTGGCATTCTTCCAATGGCTTTTAGTCAATGCTGCCTCAACACTAGTTGGTTCATCAGCTTCAAGCAAGCACAATCCACTATACTAATAATCATGTATCTCCTCAGTGGCATCAAATAAGTGAGTCAGGGTTCTGTATCGAACTGGTTCCTGAATTGGACTAGAACTAACTGCAGAGACTGATCCATGCTATTTGAACCTGCTGCAGATTCTGTTCCTTGATTTATTGGTGTTGATGGTGGTGCTGGTACTACTGGTAATGATTCCTGAGGTGACTGAGGTGAACCCAGATCCCCTTGGCGATGTACACTGCCACCCCTATTCACTAAATCAGCTTAAGCTCTATTGTTGGATTTTCTTCAATAAATTAAGTAGGCTACATCTCAACAACAAAAGTTTTTATGTTGGCCTCTTCTGCATTTCTCGATGTATCCCAATTCCACATTTCCTTCTCTTCAAACACCACATCATGGCTCCCATGTAACTTGTTGTTTACTAGATCAAACAACCAATATCCTTTTGTTCCTAACTCATATCCTAAGAGCACCATCTTGGTTGATCTGTCAAATAGTTTACTGATACCTAGCCCATCTGCCTTCACATTTGCTACACACCCAAAAGTCCTCATGTACTCTACTTTGGGTTTCTTGCCATAATATGCTTCATATGGTGTCTTGCTTGAGAGACTTTTAGTTGGAGCTCAATTCAAGATGAACACAACTGTCACTACAGCTTCTCCCCTTTGATTTCATCAAGCACCTAGCCATCTCAACTATGGTTTGATTTTGACGCTCTACCATTCCATTTTGCTAGGGTGAGTATGGAGTGGTTGTGTAATGCTTGATACCTGTTTCATTGTAGAACACTGTAATTATAGGTTTGAGTTAAACTCTCCCCTTCTATCAGTTCTGAATGCCTTCATCTTCCTCCCAAGTTCCAATTCAGCTTGCTATTTGATCTTCTTGAAATGCATCAATGCTTCATCTTTTGTTCTCAATAGCTCCACCCACATGTATCTACTATGGTCATCTACCCCCAGTAGAAATACTGCTTGCCACCTGGTGTTGGTGGACTGATCTTGCCACACAGATTAGAGTGAACAAGGTCTAATCCTTGGCTTGCTCTAAAAGAAGACTGCTGGGGAAATGGCTTGTGATGTTGTTTCTCTGTTGTACAGCCATCACAAACTTGTTCTACATGATCAACAACTGGCAACCCAATAGCCATTCCTTTGCTTCCCAAATCACAAAGTGCTCTAAAATTCAAATGACCATATCTAGCATGCCAAAGCGAAGTCTGATCATCTAAGCTCAAGTGCAGACATACAGGTGGCACTACTGCATTCTTTTTGGAGTATAAAGACTATTACTCGTTTGAGGGACACTGATGATCAATGCACCCTCAGGATCAACTATAGTCAGTCTACCATTCTATAGTCTCACATCACACTCAGATTCTTCTAACTGAACAAGACTAATAGTATTGCTTTTTAGTTTTGGGATAAAGTAAACATTGGTCATACCTTGTGCTGTTTATTTCTCCCCTCCATGATGATCGAGCTAGTGCCTTTGATCTCGACACAGGAACCATCACCAAAGCGTCATCCTGGACTTGCCTTCATCGAGCTGCGTTAGTGCCTCCTGTGCACCAGTCATGTGGTTGCTGGCCCTAGTGTCCAGCACCCACACACCATTGTCGCATTAATCTGGTACAGCTCTCTCCTTTGCCAGATGAACAATCTTGCCTAACGTGTGCATGATGCTGCTCACCATCGCTAGGGACAATGCCACATTTTCATTGTTAGTGACTGCCATGTTTGTCGCCTACTTCTCCTCTTTCTCTTTTCTCTTCG